>JAANSM010004732.1:0-10932 GCA_036850725.1 Orchesella villosa
TTTGTACCTCAATACTTTAGAAATGGTATGGATTTTATGTTATAATGGAATTATTATTATGGCCCTTTTGTTAGTGAATCTCATTTTCATGGTGCTTATAACTGTACTCTATTTACTCTACTTTTGGTCATGTAAAATGTAATAATTTAGGTATAGGAATATTTTATACATATGTAATAATGTTTTATGAACCTGACTATTTATAAGCCAAAAGAGCATTTAGAATTATGCAGGATTACAATAATTTCATCTGAAAAAAAAAACACACTAGATTGAAAACTTCATATTGTTTTTTGTATCAGCGGTTGTATAATCGCTTTACATCAGCCATCGGCTAGCCATAAAAACAATTTTTCAGTTTAGTACTCAGCAGTAATAAGGATACAAACTGTATATAGTAATGTAATTTGACGCTACAAGAAACTTTATATACCGTTGAATATGACTTCGTATGCATAAGAGCATTAATTAATAATATATAAATATGTATGGACTTACGTAAAAGCAGATGAAAATGACAAAAATAAATATATTTTGTACACAGCAAAAATTACATTCGAGGCGAAACTAATTTGTTCTTTATTGGCAACACGTTTTAATGTTGAAGATAAATTATTGTTTGGTACAAAAAACGGTATAACAAGGTATAAAACATTTTATCTTTGTTTTATGCATAGACGAGTACAATTATTCACAAAGTATAAAAAGATGTACAAGATCTTTTGCTTTACAGCATAATATAAATATTTTGTGTGGTCTACTATATATTCCACTTAAATAATACTCTATTTTTACATGCTATTACTGCTTCACAATATATATATATATTATATAATACATGCTCGACGAAAAAACATTTAAACTTGCATCAAGATGAAATAAATTACCCGAAAGCTCAGAAACACCGAAGGAATGAATTTATATGCTCACAGATAAATACTTTTATGATTTGTCAATATGCGAAAACTTCATATATATATGCTTCCAGCAAAACAATCAACAACAATCAATGCAACATACATACATAACTTAGTAAATATCACATGTGTAACTGTAAAATATTTAAATTTCTTGAATTTAATCAAGTCTTCAGTCCTGTCACTTTCTTAATCCAAGGTTTGTAAAAGGTCATCCTCATGTACACTCCTGGTAAGTTAGGATATGCACATTTGATACCGTGAGAGACTGTGCCGGCAAGGACCCATTGACCGGTTTCTCTTTTAATGGATAACGGCCCGCCACTGTCACCCTATGAGAGAAGAAGAAACATTTCATTAAAAAAAATATTCCCAGTCTTGTAAACCCAAACGTAACATTTATCATCACGAAGCATGTACTTATAAGATCTTACCTCGCACGAGTCCTTTAGACCCTCGGCGTAACCAGCACATATAAAGCTTTCTCGGATGGCCTTCAAGTGTCCAGACTTTTGAAACATTTCTTGGCAGTTATCATTTGTTAGTACTGGGACATCCACTTCGTGTAATATTTGTGGCACTCCACCTCCTGATTAACACAAAAAATGGGCGTTTAAGCTTTTTTTCCTAAAGCCTTAATTAATTATTATGTAATCTATTCTCAAATGTAAAAAATAGTACCGTATTTCAGACGACCCCATCCAGTCACAAACGCTTGCATTCCAACAAACTCTTCAGTATCTTCTGGTAGACAAATTGGAACAATATGGGGTGCAAACTCGACTGGAGATTCCAAACTCCAATAAGGCAATGTCGTTTTCAAATGTTTGAGCATTGTAGTCACGATGAACGATTACCCTTCTCACGTTCTTTGTCACAGACTGAGAGCTAGCTTTATCCTTGCCCGATGAAATGTCAAAATCACCGAGAACCACAGTCAATGTAGCAAGAAAACCTGGTTGGCAGTGAGCTGCTGTGAGCACATATTTTGGGGCAATAAGAACTCCTCCACATTTGTTCTTAGAAAAAAGTCCGAGCCATGTTGCTTCTTTTACGAGAGCTTGCCAAGGCCAACTAGCAAACTTTGAAGCTGTTCCTCCAACAATTCTTCCAGACTTTTTCAATGTCCGTACTCCACAATCTATAACATTAATAAATGACATTAACTTATTCTATAAAGATATTAAAATCTTTGCTCCTCGACATACCTTTTTTATAATCAAGGATTCTATGGGTTGTTGTAGATGGTCGTTTTGTGGAAGGTGCCTTATCTTTGCTTGGTTTGTTCTTTGTTTTCACTATATCTTTTAAAACATTGAATGGTGGAAACTTGGTATCAGGTAGAGCTTGCTCAGAATGTGTTGCTGAACTGCTAGAATCAAACATGGGAGGATGTTTGATAACCTCATCCAGATCGGATCCACTAAGACTTTCAGCCATGTTTTGAACAACCTAATATAAGCAATCATACATAAAAGCCATGAAAATCTTTCAACATTCAACCTTGCTAGTTCTGAAATCCATTTCTATGCTAATGGTAGTTACTTTACCTGATCAACCAAGTAGTCCAAGTTGGTGTCAATATCGTCCTCTGCCAAAAGCAAGGGAGTTGTCGACTTTGTAACCAAAGTTGGAGATTTCGTTACAGGTTTAGGAGGTTTGGTAATGGGCGTGGTTGGCTTCGTTTTTGGCTTGGGAGTTGTAGTTGTCGTTGAAGTGGTTGTAGTTGGTCTTGTGGTTGTAGTGGTGGTACTAGTAGTTGTCCTTTCTCGTTTCTTTTCAGGAGGCAGTGTGTACTGCGATGGACGCTTCCATTTCGTTGTCGTAGCTCGAGAAGGTTTGCTACTAGGCTTGGTCGTTGTTGCTTTTGTTTTCGTAGCTTGTGTGGTTGATTTGGGTCTAATTCTTTTTGTAGTTGTGGAGGGAGTCGTTGTAGATGTTGTTGTGGTTGGTGTAGTAGTGGTAGAAGGAGTACTCGTAGTTGTGGTGGTGGTTGTAGTGGTTGTAGTTGTTGTACTTGTAGTGCTACTACTAGCTTCAGCAGCAAGTATTGCGGAATTCTTCAAACCTGCAGCTAACTCTAATAGCTCTTGTGCAGAATCGTCTTCCTTAAAATCTGGCTGTTGAGTAGCACTATCTTTTTCAGTGGTAACTTCATTATGTAAATCTACACTCAACCATGTCATCAACCCACTCTGTGACAAGGAAGATTCGTTTTTCTTAGTATTTAAATTGCTGATGTATGATGTTGTTTCCCCCGAGTCCTCCTCAGAGGAATATGTATGATTTAGCTCAGGATATTGAAAAGTGTGTATCGTATACGTTGATGAAGCCCATGGTTTTGGAGTAGAAAGAGTGAACCGATCACTTTCTGTAGAATCATCATCATCATCATTATCATTATTATTATCTTCTTCCTGTAAATCCTGGCTCACGTCTTTATCCACGCTTGTCAACGTGGTTCTCCACATATCATCTTCCGCATCAACTGCTTCAAGTACCGTAGCAAGGAGTGGGAGTGCATTAGGACCAACCAAATTTTGATGCTGATTTGCTCCTGTATTCAAACTTGACTGTAATGTAGATAAGATGGGCAAATGGCTAAAGTCAGTATCAGCTTCCCCAGAAGAGACTTCTGGAGGTTTACTGGTATCTCCAGCATGTGGTCCTAGCTGCATAACAACAGACCAAACGTTTTCCGTATTGCTATTCAAGTCTTCAGTAAACATATCTGGTGAGCCAATTTTATCTTGAGCTGGAATAAGTAGATGTTCTGTAATTGTAACTACATCGTCAGTCTCTGTTGTGTCTCCATCAGGGAAACGGTTGTTATTATAGTCGGTAATACGATTAGTAGTGGTAGCCTCTTCATCTTTCGGTATATCTCCATCAACATACATGAACGTGGACAGTTTGGGTGGGCTTGGTGTTGTGGGGCTATGTGAAAATTTGCTATTTATTCCTGTTGGTCTATAACTATTGTAACTGTTATAACTATTACTATTACTACTACTGGTTCTTTCCAAAATTTTAACATTGTCTCCACCACTGCTATTGCTAGAAACACGAGTAAATAAAGTTAGTGGCGAAGGTTCCACAGCGATATGAGACTGGCCATTCGCATTATAAACATGAGCGCTATTTCCGTGCACGCGGTTAGCAACAGGACCACTGACACTGGTGAAAGTTTCCAAAGTGAGAGGAAGAAAAGAACCAGCAACAGAGGGAGAAGGAGAAGTTGGACGTTCTCCAACTGGGAGAGGAACGTCAGGGCGGTGTAGTGAGCCCATCTTTTCATCCTGATCAGGATTTGACGGTACTCCAGTACTAATAGAAAGAGCCACCCCAGCACTGTCACCAGATGCAGTAGGACGTGGTTGAAACCGTGTCGAATAAATTTCTGAACTCGGTTCTCTTGTGCTAAGGATGACTGCAGGGACTGTGCTCTCTGGGTTGGGTATTGATTCTGTGGAAGAGATTGGCCCCATCGTGAATTTGGTGAGATTCCAGTTTCCCAATGATTGGAATGATGCTGAAGCGTCGAACGAAACATTATATAGGTTGTTTAAGGCACTGGTATTTGCATCAATAAACTCGGAATTGAAGATTGTGGTGGGAGGAAGCGAGTCTAACGTGGTCGTTTCAGCCACTTCCTCTAGTTTGTCTTGCTGGGTAGTAGTAGGAATGTAGTTTGGAAGATAGCAACAGGCACCAAACAGAAACTGGTCAACGCAAGCTCCAATTACCGTTCCTGACTTCTCTTGACATTCCAAGTTGAACATACATACTCCGGACAAAGTCTCGAACCTTTTCGATGACGAAGCACATTCCTTTGGAGCAATACGCAATCGCCTGCCTGTAAAGGGCAATGTGAACAATAAAAGTGACGTTTTTAGTGAATTGAACTTTACAACCTGGTCATGCAAGCCGAGACTGAAGAGACAATTCATGGCATCACGTCTTTCGACTTGCGTCAAGTAAAATAGCAAAGATTCATTTCGAAAGAAGATGGGATGGGATAGAAGAATCAAATTAAAATAGAATAGTTCAAGATCATCTTTTTTATACAGTATGCAATAGGTAACGAGTATGCCGTTTAACAGGATTGTCCTGTCTGTATGAACAAAAACCTTATGAAACTCAAGAATGAATGGGTTAATGAAAATCATGTATTAAAAGGCTACCCACTTCCTTGATGTTGATCATGGCTCAAGAATTGCATAGTTAGCCCAGTCATTTAACAAAACACATAAGAGAAAAACGGGGAGAAGTTTTGAAGATACTCCTTGTATTACCATTTTCTGTTTGATGTATAATGTTGTGCGTCACTAGCTCGTGTACCTGTACTGCTCATCTGCATAGATAGTGTTACCACATGTAAAACTACATATTATGCATCTCACACATGCCAATTTTCTCGCACATGTGTGTTCCATCCGATCGTCTGCGAAACAGGAATATCTCGTTTCACGAAGGTCGGGAGCAAGAACCTACTGACACACCATTTTGCTGCTATACATTTGTCGATACTTTAAGACAATCAGCTAAAGCAAATTTGAACTAAAATCAATTTTAAAACTATACATCAAATTTTGTATACCAAATTATTGACATTTCTTTAAATCAATCACCATTTAGCAATACCGTCAAACAATTTTATGAAATAATCATCTACGCCTCAGAAAATCGTTGCTTTCCCCATTTAGAGTAAAACTTAAATAAAAAAGTAGGCATCAAAATTAAGTCGGCTCAGTGTAGTTTTGAGAAGTTCTAGTATTATGTATTATTTAGTTGCATTTTTGCACTTCCATGCTAAAAATCATAGTAAAAACAGGTCAAATATGGAATTTGCATTAAAAATGCAGCCGTGCGCGCGTGCTACCAATCAGTATTCGTAATGCTCTTTGATAAGGATGGGTTGTGCACATGACTATGATATAACAATACCATACTGTTTTTATGTTACAATTAATACGCACGGTGTTAATATGATAATGTAGAGCTACATTTCCGCCTCAGTAAGAATATTGGATTAACGCACACTCAACATGCATTTACCTTGTTTAACACAACATGCTCTGCTCATCCACAAACTGAACGAAGAAAACCACAAACCCCTCGTACTTTTTTAGCTGTAGTTATATTGCATGAAATGCTACTTATTATAAAACACAAAACCTTTGCTTGTGTGATATAACCTTTCATGGTATGCTTGAGAATGACATAAATATGGTGTGTGGGAATCAGGACTCCAAGTAGTCATGTAAGGGAATGATAAAGTCAATCAGCGGTTTAAATTAATACAGATTTATATTTTGAATGCCTTTTCATGAGTAATGATGATGACACATAACAACTTACTTTTATTGTGTGAAAACAACAAATCAAGTTGTTGATGAAAAGCAGCAAAAAGCAATGACTACAACTACACATACATGAACAACTCGCGATCGTAATACAGAGTGAAATAGAAGATGCAGGATAAAAATTCTCAGAAGATGCAGATGACTATATGCGACTCATGCTTCCTGGAAATAGCTATTATAGCGCAAGATTATTGTCTATCTTAATTTTATTTTTCTCATTAGTGACGTATTTTCATTTTCTTTCCATCATCTTATCATCATCGGGTTGAATTTGAACTTACTTATTTTTTCCTAAGAATGTAGTTGTACGTCACTATTCTGTGTCACGTTATGTTATATGCTACAAGATTTCTTGAAGATCAGAATGTTGATGGTAAGTTCATGGCTCAAAAAGGCATGTAACCTTGAACCTTGAATGCCCTTGAATACAAAACCTACAAATTCATTTCCAGAAGAAGAAAAACAGGTAGACTTAAAATCCGTGCCTTCCTTGAACTCAACACAGAATCCAGAATTCAAATTAGAATTCTTTCAGAAGACAGGTAGAAATGCATGAAATGTATATATATACTCAGCAAAACAGTGCTCTTCTACTTCCATTATGCATGCATAAAAAACCCATTAACCCTCATCCCAACCTCAATGAATACAAAAACACTTAAGATATATTATTATATGTTTCCCCATCGAAACTCATACATTCTTCTTCATATATGCATTACAATTTACAATACGTGTAAAAGGAAAGTAGGCACACTACTGCCCTTATTATGATGCCCAGACTGTCTGTTGCTCTGCTTCCTCTGACACTAAAATTCATTTTGTTCGTTCGTGTAACCTTTTAAGAAAATGATACGCCTATATCATTATTACAAAAGAATAACTGCATAGCATACCAGCACTCTAAAGGTAACTCCTATCGACTCTTTCACCGCTCTATATCATCAAATCCCGGCATCAGCATTCATAACAGCTTGTAACGTACGTAATAGTTTAAAGCTCACTATCAACACACAGATGAGAGATAAAAGTACCGTTAGAATCTCTCTAGAAAAAGAAGTGATTAGCCGTATGAACATTCTTTCCCCAACATGAGTAATTGCTATAAACAGCTTGTTAACTAGAAATGGAACTTAACTCACATCTTCAGTCATGTCAGATCTCGTGTGAGTGCCTGCAACATTTTATTGCTGGCTAGAGACTTTTAAGTATATACATTGCACAACTGAAAAATTCTATACATCTCATAAAACGTTCTGTATGTTCGTCTGCCGATCAAATACTTTAACCCTACACTTAAATCTCTATATATTCAACTCCATCATCATGATCATGCTTATCGATCAAAATCTCATGCCACTATACGACAAAATGAGTTTATCAAAAATGTTTATGATAAACAACAGGAGTTGAATTTAAAGAATAAAACTTTTTTGTGCAACATGTCGTTTATTCCCTATACACAAGAGTAAAGTTTATTTGATTCTGACTCATCCAAATTCATCGGAATTCATACACATACACAATCCTGCAGAGCAGAGGTTTACCTTAAGTTAAGCACATATACTTGCAACTTGTACGTCTTGAACATATGAATTTTTATAAGACCTACAAGCAAACTAGTTATCCTTGGGCCAGAAAATATTTTCTTTCCATGGCTTCATCTNTATGCATCCAGCGGCTATTTGTGCATATCTGTATATTCTGTCGAAGTTGTTGACGCGCAGCCAGATCAAATCGCGTAGTAAAGTGACATTCAATGTGTTTTAAGGTGACCAACATTTCTACAAGCACACTCTCCATCTCATACGTGTGCCACTTCGAAAATGGGTTAATCTAAAAACTAAAAGATTTCGGGCATACCAAAGTTTGTAAACTTCGATGCAATCGCAATTATGTGACAGTATTGACAGCATACGTACGGCAGATGTTCGTAGAGCCCCACACATCACAACATGTTGTGATGAAGAATGACCAGCAATATACAACTACGTCCGAAATTATATTATTCCTTATCTCAACATGTCTGGTTATAAAGCAAAGGAGCAGACGAAGGATTGAATTGAATGTACATTCAACCCTTTGAGTTTAGGTTAAAATCAGTAAGAGTGAATGGCTGAAAATGGGACCAGCAGCACTATTTCCTGAATAATATATAGCAATCGAGGTGTAACAAAAATTCTTATTGTCCCTTTCAACCAAAACTTTTATGCCAGACAAACATACCTATAGAATCAATTAGAATCATGACTATTTACCAACTGACGTAGTAAAAGTACCTACTTCTAGGAAAAACTCTTCTCATCCTACTCAACTCTCTTGAATGTCACGAAATGGGGTCAATTGAAATATGTTTAGTGTAATATTCTTTCATGAACTTACCTCAATACCTACTCCGGACTGAAGAAGCCTTTCCGATGACAACTTACAAAACAAGCATACACATTACACAACGACATAAACATTGAAAAAATGTTGGAATTATATGAAGAATAAGTCGACCCAAAACAATATTTTAAATGAACAAAATAATCTTTTCCCGACAAAACCACACAATACACTGAATCGTAATCCCCTGCTGGAGTTAACAAAGTAGCCCTGTTGTGCCTCTTTTCGTCCTATGAAAGAAAATGACTGAAATGGTACATCAATAAAATGAATAACTCTTGCTACTTCCTGAATCAAATTCAAAAGAAAGTGAACTCTGCACATCAAAATAAAAAGGACTGTCAACCATGGAATATGCATGGGTAAGGTGTTTATAACTTTACGTTGAACGTAGTATATTACCCCATTACTCTTAACAAGTACATACCTCGTATATAAACAGTACACAAGTAAACAACACACACCGCGGTGCTTCGTTTGCTTAAAAAACTTATGCATACATTCGTTTATAACTAAATCACCCAGTTTTATTATATCATCTAACAGCTATGAAAAATTGCTGTGGTATGGTATAAGAGATAAAACAAGAAGAAACAGGGATACAAGTAAGTATTCGCAAACCACAGAATACCATGAATGGTGAGAATTATACTTTCTGCTGATGTAGCTAGCATTCATGTCGTGCCGACAGTCATTCATGATTGAGTTGGGTGCAATGTGCATTAGACAGATAGCAAAATAAAATATCCTAAACTACGTTACGTTACATGAAAATAATATCAGTGCACTTCAAATTGCGAGGCGAGGGTATTACTATTACTGCACTACGGAAAACTATACTCTCCCATCCAGTAAACCCAACCAACCAACTGTTCTTTAATTTCTGCAATCTTCTTCGAAATAAGGACAATACTACTGTAAGTATCTTATGTACACAAGAAAGAGACGGGAAATAAATTTTGCCTGCAGCCACACTCGCAAAGTACATTGGCTTCTCGGAATTGGCAAATAATTTCATCAACAAACTGTACCATTTCATGGGAAGCGACACATAAGCATGAACGGTACAGGAATCATTTAGCTTTTGAATTGCTGATGCTTCATGCATCTATATTGCAACGAAAAAGTGTACTAACAAGTTGCTTCAACATTTGCGAATACTGAGTTCTGCACAGTTACTATTTCCAACGTATATATAAACCAGATACTTCCTTAAGTACAAACTCAAGCTACGAATACTCATGCCTTTATCAACATCCCAATCACAATATAAAAAAGAGTTGAACAATTCAAGTGTCCTAAGCTTGCTTGTTTGTTTGAGTTTCATTGAACTTTCACTAATAACGAGTGTATGTACGTATGCAATGCATGCCATACACAACTACCGTTTAGTTACCAACTCACAGCCTAACACATTCGCACACGGTCATTTGCACTTACTTGATTGAAGAAGAGATGAATGAAGCATCAGCCAAACTTTGTCATGCAGGAATAAATGACGCATCATGATATCATGAATATCATGATCTATGTTGTATATGAAATCGGGAGTATTGTACTCAATATATTTATTTGTACATTTCAAGCAAATAACACCAGACACCAGAATAATTCATTCATTCAAATAGTTTATAGTTAATAAACTTATAGTTCACGCGAATCATGCTCCGTTGGCGCTAATAAAACGAAAGGGTGTGAATGCAAAATTCGTTCAAAACAATGAAAACAGTTGCGATAGTGTAATCTTGAAGGAACGTTTATGTTTGTGTATTTACAAATGATAGCTGTGACATGCTATCCTATCGATCTTTTTATACTGTTTTCTGAGGTATATAGAACATTATCATCCATAAATACAATTTGATTACAGCTTTAGCTTTTGTGTGAGACAAAAATGAACTTACCGTTTTAACCCCATTGACTCAGGTCGGATACAAATGAAGTGAAATATCAAATTTCTATTGGCAAATTTGCAATCTCACACAGTTATGCATGCGTCCTTCCTAATACTATCTCAACTCGACTAAAACCCAATGCGACATTCCAAAAGTCTTCTACTTAATTTTTATAACAGAAAATGATAAACAAACACTCTAAGAACTAGCCCAACTTTTACTTCTACAACTGGTGAGAGTAACAAACAAAGAAAAATTTGCATACATCATCGAACTACAAGGTTTTGTATGCGCATTCGCCATCACTACAAAGTAGTGGCATTGATATTGCATTATTTATGATGTCCCACACCAAAAGAAAGGCTC
>JAANSM010004733.1:0-10930 GCA_036850725.1 Orchesella villosa
GGGTTATTTAGAAACTGTAGAAAAATTAAAAAGTTAAACAACCCCCTGCTGGATATGTCAATGAGATGAAGATGTTGGGCTCTGTCTTTGGCTTCTACTCTACCTTTCCCTGTCTTTTCTTTATCAGAAGCTGTTCTGCTTGACTGCTTGAAGACACTTTCAGCTTCAGTCTTTAGTCCGAAAAGGGGAAGCTGCTCGGTTGTGAACTGTGGGTCGAGGCTGTTATCCACTGTGAAACATCAATATAGAAAGGAAACCCTTTGACAACTTTTGTATCCAACCAAAATCCAACGTCTACATCCTTTTTCACCTTTGTTAAACTTTTCATTTACTACTAGTAAAGGGGAGAAATGGGAAGAATAACTTATAGAGCTTGTAAAAAGTAAACCTTCAACCTTGGACAAAAAGTTATTCACGTCTTTCCTTCTCTCTTGTTGCACTAAACTCTCGCTTCGCTGAACCGTATGCTAAGTTTTGGCTTAGTTAATAAAAACAGGAAAGAATTGACAGTTGAATAAGAAAATGAAACGAAGTTACAGAGTTGTGTGACTGTAACCTTATTCATTTACAAATTCATAATAACGTTAACATCTCAAAGACTTCGAGACAGGAATTTTTTTTTAGTTTCTGTCTCCTTTTCAAATCATGTCGTTAACGGAAGTAACGGGATTAAGGGAGAGATATGGAAAAAGGTAGAATTTTGGATTCAACTTTTTATGGGAGATATACATATTATGTCTGTCCTTGAAAAGGAATACTCAAGTGGAGTAAGATATTCCCGTTTCGTAAGACCCATTCACAAAATCCTTGTGAATTCTCGCACTGTTCGATGCTCTCATTTCTCTTCAGTCTTCATCCTACTCAACATACAGACCTTGGAATTATATCGCATTTTCAGCCATCCCTTCAACTCTGTCGAGTTCCTTGAATACATGATTCTTTTTTTTTGCATTTTTATTTGACCTTAAAACCCATTCTTACTTCCGTTTCGTTACAATTCTTTTGTGGCTGCGGTGTTCGCAAAAAAGTATATATATGGGAAACAAAATGGAAGAGTCATGTCGACATCTTATTTTCATCAAGAATAGGATGTGTTGTAAAGCAAATGTACAATAAAAAGTGGATCACAAAAAAAATTCATCCGAAAAAAATGCTTTTCCTCTTGTGTTTGGTTTGATACAGTAGGAAAATAGTAAAAAGTAATAAAAATGTATTTATTTTTTATTTGCAGAGTGTATACGATCTCAGTCATGTGTATTCAGGGGGGCTACGAGAGCGTTTAATTTCTTGAGTTTGTCAACTCAACTGAAAGTACGTGTAGTATATATACATACTTTCTCCTCCTGTTTGTTTCTCTCTCTCTTTCTGAGCGAAAGTGAAAGTGTGATTGTCACATCTCGATTTCTCAGCTTTGATGCTTTCTCGTGTGTGTCATACAAACAAATGTTATACTCCGTTATCTACATGAGTATCTCCCAACGGGCAAATATAAACTGAGCAGGGAACAAGAACAAGAAGACTAAAAAAAAGTTTACAAGTTTCTTTTTTTTATGGAGGAGCAAAAACCCTGTCACGCCGCGTAGTATTCACACTGGAGTTACGAATAGTATAGACGACGACGAGGATATGCGATGGGTTTACATCATCAACACTTTCATTTTCCCTTACAAGCAGAGGGGGAATTTAAGCACTAAAAGCTTTCACAGCGTGTGTCACCAATGTCAAAACCTGTCTTCTTAAGTAACACGATCCCTTTACTATCAACATGAACAAAAAAAGTAATATTATATATCCACCAACAAAGTAGCAGACAAACTCGAAAACAACACACAGAACACAACATCCAAAGTTTTTCGTTCAGGGTGAATGCATCCCAGTCAGATCCCAGCAATAATTATTGACTATAGCTGACAGATCACGAGAGAGAAGAAGAAAAATCTTGTAACTTTTTTTAAAAAGTAAAAGCAAATGTGCATTTATATGGGTGCGTGTTTCCTTCAATCAGTCCCTTGTCAAACATTATTATCACGGAGCGGACACCAAAAGAGTTGTCTAAAGTTTGTATCGTAACGTATATATTTTTTTTCAAGTGAGTCGGTAGTCAGCAAGGGTAAATATTAAAGGAAGACGGAAATCCGGTGAGATCTTTCTTTTGGGCTTTTATTCTTTTGAACTGGAGGGGCTATATGTTGTCGTGTGTCTGTGTGACTTGCTCTTGCTGCATCCGGAATGAAGAGAAGAGAAAGTATGGAGGAGAAAGTCATAGTGGAAGAGAAATATCACCTTTACTTTTCATCCATTCCACTCTTCACACTTTCGTTCGATGGTCGACGTAAAAACTTTTAGAAACATACTTTTGTTGTTGTGAAGAGAGTGAAGACGAAGGGTTTAAAAACCTTTGGAATGGAAATGGAAAGCAAGATGAGAAAAATGTAGTTGTGCTATAGTATTCTTGAAGGGAGCACATCTGTTAACACCCTCCTCTTCTCATTCATTTCTCAAGTGAGTCCTTTTTCCCTTTTAATAGCATTGAGCCTCTCTGAACGCTTTTCCTCTCTTTTGTTTGAGATACAAACAATGGAGAGACGGGAAAAGAAGCTGCTTTTCTGCTTAAAGGACAATACAAAGCATTTACTAATATATGTAATGTTTATGTAAGTATATCACATGCCTTATATACCGCGTGAGTGTGTACACTCTCTGTAGCCAATGTAAACAGGAAAGCTTTTCCGTGCCTTAAAAAGAATGGCAAACAGACACAAGACACTTCATTTCAACTACAATATTTATTCATTGTCTTCTGCAAATATGGAGAGTGGGAAACATAAATGAAGTGGGAAAATGTATTCTACTTTCTTTTTCTCCATTTGGCTTCATTTCCTACAAAATAACATCTCTGAATTTTTCAACACTTTCTCCACTATGTGCGTGTGTAGATGCTTATCACTTAATCCTAAACAAGTGACTCTTCTTGTTTTTTGTCTCTGGTTCACGCATCTTTTTCAGCAAGTCGCCTAGATTAAAAATTTTGTTTTGTATTGTATTAGGGAATAAGAATAGCCTAAAAATGAAACAGCTGCTGAGGACATGTTGTCCTCTATATTAATATTGATATTTCATTTTCATATGCGTCATAAACCGATAATGACTAAGAATATGGATATAATATGGATCAACAATAACTATAACTATTGTTATTTTTATGAATCCTATATAATATGTATAATTATTATATAATGTCATTGACTCCCCGACTCCCGAGATCACAGCCAGACTCCACACTGATATGATCGAATTGAAAAGAAAAAAAGGAGGTCGTTAAATACAGATAGCTGAGAAGAAAGTAAAAGAGTTACACAAAAAGACAATTTGACATTTTCCCTCCCGCGTGTCAATCTTTTCATTCAGTCAACCATTCATTTCTCTCTTGTCTGTACTCTTGACTGGATCATTTTATGTATAAATATAATATTCATATTTCTTTCTACTATGTTGATTCTTTCCTCACATTCATAGCTAGTTCCTTCCTTTATACAAATATATCACATAATATATTATCGCATAATATCTGATCTCTCAAAGCATCACATGCAAGAGTGAATTTACTCTAGGCTAAAATGTACTTATGAAGCTATTTGATTTTTCTCTTACATTTATATCAAAATCGTAATGATTTTTTGGCCTAGTTTCACAACAATTTTTTTACTGCTTTTCCACTTCCCACTCTTATTTCGTGTAAAAGCTATGTTTACTTGGAAATATGTATAAATGGCCAGAAGGAGACGGGAAACTGTGTGTACTTTGTCATACTGTGCATACTTTCCGGATGATTTTCTGATATGGTGAAAGTTACTTTTTGTTCACAACTTTCTTCTTTTGTGTGTTTTTCTCCATGTTTTTTTTGGCTCAAAGGCCAACTCATTTGCCCCCTGTTGTTCATCCCCTGACGACGATGACATTTAAACGATCCACATATTTATCTTTTACGCGTTTCCTCTTCTCGCTCCGTCTCCCTCACTATTATTATTTGTATATCCAAAACTGTGTCTGTGCTCCTTGTCACTCATTCGTTCCGAGAACGGCGAAAGCTTACAAGGCAATGGGGGCTTTGTGCTTCCTCATTGTTTTCTATAAAAACGGGTTTGCGAAATAAAAGGGAAAATACCCAGAAAGAGGAAATTTTGGTCGGCAAACTGAAGCGTTGATGAATAACCTTGGTTTTCGTCCTTCCTGTATGGATGACTTCCTCATTCCTCCTAGAAGAACTGGATGCCGATGTGATGTCATTTTCAGGAAAAAAAAGTGTCAAGTTTGGCAAGCTTTTTATACAAGAGAAGAGGAGCAGGTTTATATCTTGTGGTAACCTCAGGGGTTATATGACACAGTAGAGGAAAAAGGNGAGGAGCAGGTTTATATCTTGTGGTAACCTCAGGGGTTATATGACACAGTAGAGGAAAAAGGTTTGCCAACTTTATTATCCCAGGTGGAAAAACATTTTCTTTTTAGTAGATATATCCTCTCCCAACCAGACAATTCAGTTATATTAAAAGACGCCCACGAAATCGTACACAATTTGGAATAAATTGTGGAATCTTTTTTCATTTCTTTTTCTTTCGGGAGGAAGACTTCCAACTCATGGCCGGTCTTCATGCGAGAGTATTGTGAAAAAAGGAAGAAAAAGAAAGCGGAACTTCATTTGCAGTTTTTTCAAAAAGGAATGCAAAGTGTGGCGTAATGGGCTAGCATTGGAGTTGAGTGAACCAACTTCATGCCTCGGAGCAAATATCTTATTTTGTTTGTTGCGTGATTATGCAAAAGTATCACATTTTCATGTCTCACTCTCCCTTCTTGAGAGCAAAAAGAAGGAAAAAAATGGAATTGAGAAGGAAATTGTTATAATACGCAAATAAAGTTTTATATTTGTCAAGGTAGAAAACGAAGTATTCTTTCGATTGAGTTGGAGTTTGAGAGGAGAAGGAGAAGGCGCCGCATGTAAGATAGAGTGAGCGAGGAAACGAAGGAAAACGAGAATAGAGAAGAAAGCCCAAGGTGATGAATCGATGAGTATCTCATGAAAGCCAAAACACCGACTTCAATCACGTCTTTCGCTGGAGCTCAAGGGACACTTTTCTCTCCTCCTCTCTATGCATGCCATGCCACACTGCACGCATATCACCTTATATACATACTAAAACCAACAACGCCATTACAAAATCCCTATTATCATGATGGAGAAGAAGGGAAATCTCTGTTTTTACAACTATAGCATGTCATATCATCATCATCATGATCATCATGATTCTCAGCAAGGGAAAAGGAATCAGAAAAAAGCAACATCTTTTTCCTTCTTTATTTCTCAAGAGTGCCCCCGAAAAAAATGTATCAATTCATTCATGGCCAAGGAGAAGCAAAAAAAAAAGTTTCCTGCTTTTTCTTCAAAAAAAAGAAACCTGCTCATGTGAGGAGTGAGGAGGGGACGGACGACGACATGATGACACGCAAAAATAAAGTCAGAGACAAACACACAAAGAAAAACGCAGACAGAGACACAAATAGACACTTGCTCGTGTGCACATTCCTATATATTCACACACACAGCATTATATACATCTTTCTCAGGAGCAGCAATGACACCACTTTTCCTGTCCGCAAGCAAGCACGAAGCTGAATAACAAGATTTGATGTGGTGGCCAAGCCACACCGCTCAAGATGAGAAAAAACAGAACCCGAAAGCCCGTCCTATAAGTTTTCACCACCGGTAAAAAAGCACGTATATATATCTAGATACGGTCGCCGCCGTCATGACTTAAGGGACAAAAAAGAAACGTAAGAAAAGAAGGAAACAAGATGGGGATACATAACTACCCAAATTTTTTGGAGTAGACTCACTTTTCAGTGGTTTCAGATCAGATAGACGCGCCTGGACTTTTACTATTTGCGCTAAAGTTGAGGAGGTATCTATAGATTCAGTGTTTTCTTGTATAGAAAAAAGGGGGACAGAAATAAAGCTCTCAGGTTTCCCATTCCTTCCATAAGAATTTCCCCTCCTCTCTCTGTTTCCGTTACCCGTCCTATAAGTTTTCACCACCGGTAAAAAAGCACGTATATATATCTAGATACGGTCGCCGCCGTCATGACTTAAGGGACAAAAAAGAAACGTAAGAAGGAAACAAGATGGGGATACATAACTACCCAAAATTTTTGGAGTAGGCTCACTTTTCAGTGGTTTCAGATCAGATAGACGCGCCTGGACTTGTGCTATTTGCGCTAAAGTTGAGAGGTATCTAGATTCAGTGTTTTCTTGTATAGAAAAAAGGGGGACAGAAATAAAGCTCTCAGGTTTCCCATTCCTTCCATAAGAATTTCCCCTCCTCTCTCTGTTTCCGTTTTAGCGTCTGTATAACCGCGATGTTTTTATTATTATTTAGACCAAGAGTATGTAATATGAACTTGCATCTGCTTTCTTGCTGATGGAAAAAAATCGTTTCGCTCTTCTTCTAAAAAGATGGATGCACCTCGAGTAACAACTTTTCCCTATATGTGTTTCTAGATATATTTTAGTCCATCTCTTGCATTTGAACCCATTATACATTTATGTATGCAGCTTAAAAAATATTTGCAAGCCTTTACCCACATATTTTTAAGGCGGAAGTTGCAAGAAAAAGGCCACAAGGGGAAGGAAGGAAAAAAAATACTCGAGCAAATAAATAAATCACGGCCAAAAAAGGGTCCATATGAACACATATATATCGCTTCGTGTTAGGAGAAAAAGAGCCAAAAAAATGTGAACTGTATACGCTATACGCTTAGCGTATATAGCAAAAAAGCATCATCCCGTTGCGTTGTACTATGCTATATGGCGGAGAGAGAAAGTGGCATTCATTTTATTTTATTGTTCCTTGTTTGCTACTTTTCTACCGTTACCACCATGCACCACACGCCACGTGAAATGATAGGATTCCTCCTGCTGTTCACACAAAAAACGGAGAAAAAAAATATATACTTATATATTTTGAGTTTTATGTTCCATAATGCACTTTCGTATACATCTACTACGTACTTTACTAACCATGAATGATCTCCTTTTATATATCTACATACAAAGTTGCAATCCAGTGTGTGGAGTGGAGTGCTGTGCTTGTGTGCTACTATTACATCAACCAAAAACCTAACACACACTGCTCGATGCTCTTTGACTCTCTTCGGCTGAGTTGGCAACTCCAACAAAAAAAACAAATTTTCTCTCTTTTTGCAACGTAACAGCAGCACACTGCAAGTATATGTTCCGCTCAAACTTGTACCTTACCCTTTTCAATTTCCTTTCCACTTGCGAAGGATTAATATATGTGTGAGAGACGAAGAGAGTTTCCTTTCAAGGGTTATAGGTTTGAGCATTTTTCTGAAAATTGAGAGGAGACTGATTGGTCATAGCTACTGGTGAAGTAATTTACTAGCCATTCTTTTTCACACGGCTAAACTTTCTTTCGGTTTTTTTCATGCATTCTTGCATATATTTTTCATTCTTGTGACAGGACACATGTTTGTATAGATCTGCATGGTCTCTGCAAGAAAAAAAAGTTCACTTGTTCAAAAACCCGTTTTCAGTTTTCAGGCAGGCATAAAGTATATACACGGCTCCAATCTCTAAACCACCATTGTTATCTGGGAAATATATGAGTCGTTTTGGTATTGGCTTATATACAACTTCTTTATTCCAAAGAAAATCCAATCTGGGTTCTCTCAGTCCATGAATGAGATTTCAATATGTCAAAAATCCATTGTTCTCTGCTAAAACTTATACTCGTTGATGCATAAATGATATATTGATGTCCCACGGGTGGTTATTACGATTACCTACTTTGCTCAAATCAAATATCATTTTGCTATATAACTCAAACCCAACCCAAGAAATCGCGATGTACTTATACTATCGCATTTGACCTGGTCATGTAGTCATTCATCTAAATCAAAGCTAATATAAATTGCCATGTACTATAACCAGGTGAGCTGAATAATCTGCTTTCTCGGAATGGAAGATTACTTTCATATTATTAATTTTGTGTCGGGAGTGTCGGGACCCCAAACCGCGTCGATATACAGCTCAGTTTTTACCTCATTTCAGGGAGTGTATTCAACTCGCATGTTAAATCATTTTGCAAATGCAGCTCCAAACTCCAGACAAACAAGAGTACGACATGAAAAAGCGTGTACAACATTGTAAAAAAGCGATCAGGGAGTGTATTCAACTCGCATGTTAAATCATTTTGCAAATGCAGCTCCAAACTCCAGACAAACAAGAGTACGACATGAAAAAGCGTGTACAACATTGGAAAAAAGCGTAAAGAATAAAAAGAATGAGAAATATAACGAAGTTTTCGTGCGAGTTTTGTACATGCTCTCAATTAACATGCTCTTATATTTTTCCTCTAGAGTCCAGCGGCTCTAATGAACACACATGCACACAACTCCCACTTAAAATTTTAGATGAAAACACGTATACAATATAGATTCGCCTATTTTATCAATGTTTTATCATTCTGACCACGGCATGGAACATGGAACGTACAGACAACAACAACAGCAACTGTTTAGCCTACAGGAGAACAAGTGTAGCGCTAAGAGAAATATGTATATACGTATTTAACAAATAAACGAGTCCTCTTTTTTCTTCTACAAACACTGGTTAACTTTAGGACTTGTGCTTTGCAAAATGGATGCTCCCACGTTTTTGGGCTAGGCTAAAAAAGGTGCATTGTAATCCAACATCCAACTATCCAACCCAGATGTGTACCTATAAGTCGCATCCGCTGTGAAATATTATATTCTTTTTTAAGGTTAAAAGTTCATATCAGATAGGGTTATAAAATGTTGCGCAGGTAAAGCACACAGATCACCCCCAAAAGCAAAAGGCAAGGGAAAAATTTGGCAATCCCCAAACTATATAGCTGAAGCTGAACCATCTTTTTTCTACGTGCTTTTGTAACATATTTGACCGTATTTCTAGGAAATGAAAATAAAATGGTTGACCAACTGTGAAGGTAACTGGAATGTATAAAAGATTACCTTTTTTTCCAGGGGTTTCATAACTAAAATAACATTCTTCAGTTGGGTGTGTGTGCCAAAAGGATGTGGAGTTAGAGATAGATCTCTGAGAAAGGAAACAAGTAGAGCATATTTATTCTTCGCCTTCTCCTCTTTATTTTGTCATAAAGTGTGGAAAGTTTTTATGGACGGAGATGGTAGAAAATTGGCATAATCTCCAAAACCTTGAGAAGGCAAGGAAAGAGGGGAAAGAGTTGATTTTTTTCTGTTGTGGTTATCATATTTTCCTTCTCTTATCTTTTAATAGCATTTTGAACAGGAGTTTTTGCCATTCCATTTAAACATATGAGCTTTGTCGACGCAGGTGGCTGGCGTGCCAAGAAAAGGACACACATGCCTAAAATATTTATATATAGTTTCCTAAAACTTCGGTTTCAGTAGAAAAGGAGGAGAGAAAAAAGTTTGCAAAAAAGCATGCGTAGAGAAAGAGAGAGGGCTGCAATTTTTGCAAGCTCATTTTTGCTTCCTCTTTTTGAGAAGAGAAAAATTCTTTCCTTTCGTGCATATTTTCTGGTCGCCTACTTCATCCAACTTTTTGTTTGAGAATATAAAAAAATTCTAGAAGAGAGAAGGTAGAAGAATAAGAAAGAAAAAGAGAAATTTTCAAGTGCACGCGACTAGACTATTAAGGGGATACATTATGAAGCTATTGTACTTACTTTCCCTTGACTTTTTCTTCCTCTCCCCCACTTTTGCTTTCTTCTTGTGCTTCCGCGGAATGTTTTGGGAAATAGCTGGAAGCGCCTGTATAACATTCAGGAGCAGGAGCCAAAGCGGCCCTTGAAGCTAAGCCGAAAGAATGAAGGAGGAGAGCGGAACACACAACAGAACTAACAATATACACACATATTTTTGATAAGCAAAAAACGTGCGATAGGAGAGCATGTTATTCTATTATCTCTTTAAAAGGAACAAGATGCAATTTTTTCCCTAGTTGTATCAACTCCGCCTCCATCGTGTTAGTCTTGAAGATCAAAGGAAATCGCGTGAATGAAACATGCGTTATGGTCAAAGGTGTACGTGGGAAGGCATACATTTTTAGCACTTTTTATTTCCAGAACAAAAAAAAGTTTTTTTACCCCATTTTTGCATGAGAAAGGAATGCACTGCTGTAGGTGTAGATATATAGGCTTAAAAACTCTTAAAGGCTTCAAAAGTTGCGAGGCTTAAAAACTCTTTAATGTGGCTATAGGCTAAATAGAACCGGTAATTATACTACTTTGTGAGTGGGTCGTGGGTGTGGAGCATTTTTGGCTTTCATGTCAGCAAAAATGGCAAAAATATATTTCATTTCAACATGTTTCCACTTCATTACTTATCTTTATTCCTTATCGACCCTGACGAAACATTCTCAGATGTATATGCTCTCTCCTAAACTTTCCAACATTCTTGTTAGCTTGAATAACATAGTGCACCGGAGCTTTCTCAAGTTGTCTTAGATTTGCAAGCAACCAAGAAGCTTTTCTTCTTCGCTCCTCATCCTTTCTTTTTGATGTTAGTCCAAGTTTCCTATAAAATTTTGATGGGAGATTGAGTTCAAAGTCACCTCCATCACTTGTCAACGAAGAGTATGATGAGGGGATTCTATTAAGCCGCAGCCGCTGTGAAACACGAGTACGTAGCTCATGGAGCGCTTCATATTTTCTCTTTCTTTCTGCTCTTTTTCCATACCTTTTTTGGAGATAGGAAATGACACTAGGGTCACTACTATCGCTGCTACTCTCACCATCACCCTCTTCAACATTTGGGTTATTAACGAGCCTTCTTGACCTCTCTTTCATTACCGCTCGTATTTCCTTTTCACCTATTGACACATCACCTGTATTCC
>JAANSM010004734.1:0-10928 GCA_036850725.1 Orchesella villosa
CCGCCTTTTCTGAATATTTCAGTTTTGTCCTGTCAGTTTGTTGATTTGGCTCAAAGAAAAGATGATTATTAGATTCGACAGAGTGACGGAGTTGAACCTTCCAAACATTTATAAATCCATTTAAATGATAATCACGACCGTTCCTGTGGCTAGTTACTAATAATATCTTGTCTTGAGCTTAAAATGTTAGTTCAGTGCCTCCCATGAAGTTTGAAAAAATTCTGTATACCAATTTTTTTCCTTACATTATTACATACTATATAATCTGCATGCAAAAAATCTAAGCACATATTTGTTTCATCGTGATTCATATTAAATTTTATGTGATTTGATGTTATTAGACTATTACTTGTTTTATAGAAACTACACAATATCTCTTTCTGTCCATCTCATTAAAAGGATAATATAAAAATCCTGTTGTTGGTTGAACTGGCTCAAAAAATCTGAAAAATATTCTTTCATCTCAAACACTCATAGATACAATATATATATATATATATACATGTCACAAAATTTATGCAAAGCAGTAATAATCATCCTGAATGATTGAAATTGCTTATTTCGTATTCATAGTGGAGGAACCTATCACAGCATATTTCCTAAGAACAACTCATCATGATTTTCTTACCACCAACGTGCAGAGTGTATTATATAACGTTGTAAATCACGTCCCCCTTCCTCCATTTCATTTGTGCTTAACGTCACTTGGAATAGCTTTACCTCACGTGGTTTTTATTGATTCATAAAAGTAAAAACTATGAGCTTTAAACGCCATCCAATAAGGGACCAATGTGGCATAAATCAGATTTATACTTATTGCAACACTGCCTTTTTACTGCCCTTCAAAAACAACATATCTCATAACTTATCATATGCAATTTGCCTAGTTTGAATTTGGTCAGTGTTCTTTCTTCTTTCAGTATCCATGCATAAAACTTATTTACATACATATATGTATGTATTACGTAATAGAAATGTTTCACAGGCCGACATTGTAAACTCTACTGTCTTGTTTCACATTACCCATGCTTGACTAGCTGAAAAACAATGTAAAATCAAAACGAGAATCACAAATTTCTAGTTAGGAACAAAGATAACGGAATCCTATCCTTTAAATATTTACCCCAAATATTTAATATATGCTGTTTAATCTTACAAATCACTAAATTGATAATGGACTGCTGATACCTATCTGATATAGAAATATTAATGCATAACATTTGTTTCTGAGAAAAAAAACTTTGTTAGATTCTTATCAATTGAATAACAAAATTTTATTACGTAGCTCAAATTTTCTTCAAACTTCATTACATCAAGAAGCTATTAATCTCTTTTTCTATAGAATCTATCTTAATACCGACCGATTGTTTTTGACTTTTTCGACACTTATGTTCACCAAGTTTAGTGATCCCCTTGAAAAAAAGTGCTCTCAAAATTGAGCATGAACTTGAGCCTCCAATAAAATTGAGAGTGGCCCGCAATCAAAAGATTTAAAGTAAATTTACAAGCTATATTCTTAACAACAACCATTTGGCTACAAACCAAATACCATAACATGAATGGGTATATACAATCTTCAAAATATTTACATGTTCTAATAACTTTTTTTAAATGTACTGACAAGGCACATATTACAATTTTCCGGACGAAATGGCCAATAAGAAAAAAAAAGTTATATTGAAAGGACGCGTTTAAGGAATATAAACTACAAAAATACAATTCCTGGCACTGACACTTGGTATTCTAAACGAGGTCGTCATGCTTTCTTAATAGGTACCAACCATTTCCAAGAAAAGGCCTGGCCTTGCAAATCTATTTTCAGCGTTACTTAGCTCAATCATAAATTCAGACGGTTTTATTATGGAGTGCAGTAAAAAGTTTTACTAAACTACATTTATGGTTCAAATTGCAATATATTTTGCTGACATTTATGATAAAACTTGTAAATATGCGAGGAGGAAAATCGAAATGTTGTAAAGGGGTTGAGATTGGAATCTAAGCTCGTCCTCGGATGTAGGTCCTTGGTTTATATAAGGAGTTAAAAAGGGTACAAAAATAGGGTTTACTGTGAAAGGGGGAAAATGACATTATTTTATAAGTGATGAAGTTAAAAGTAAAATAATCAGTTAAAACGCAAGAAAGACTTGTTCTCCTTCAAGAGGACAATACTAATGGCAAATGTAGTGCTCTAATAACGAAAAGCGTGATGCAAATTAGATTAATTATTAAACCATTAGGAAGGATGCATTTGCGTTAATTTTTTCACTGTAGCGTGGAATTAATAAAGCTATTCCGTAGTTAATGCTTATGTTCACTTTAGACTTCCTAGATTCTGATGTTGTTTTCTAATCTACAACATTCCTATTCTTTAAAATCAAAACAGACTTGTTCAACGCAATTGATGCAGATTTTAACTCACGCAAGTTTTTAAAGCATATCGGTTTTCAAACGTTTCACGCATTTTCTCGACACTGGAATGCTTGAAATGAGATTTATCACAAGTTCGGAAATAAATTATGTTTATATACACACGTTGTAACTCGTATACAAGATGTGCGTTGTACTTTACCATGAAAATATTTCAGCATGCGTGCATATTTTATAATGAACTGCCAGTTTTGCAGTGTATTTTCACTCCCCTGTACAAATAGACTTTTTAATGAAGTCAGTTTTTCTCAATAAACTTCTCTCCCTCACCACAACACGATCCCTTTACACATGTTGCTGTCAGTGTTACACAAATTCCAAAACTGTCTAAAAACAGTTGGGTACCCTACCTCTGTACCTAGGATTTGACAAGAAAGTGAGGTGTCAAGTAAACATTCAGTAACTTGATCCGAAAATCTATTATGAATGAGGACGAAGTGAGCTCGTGTGGTGGCAAGGCAAATTTAATAAAATTTTCATGCAAGGTTTTTCCTCATGGAACAAGGTTGAACTAGTACTTTTGTCTTTTAAAGGGAAGATCGTGATGAGCCTACACAACCATTTGTGTTTTTTGTGCGATCTTTTTCTGAAATAGAAGCCATTAAATTGAAACAAACTCTAATTATTTGCAATGGTTTTTCCCCATGTCATTCATGTCAAGAGAGCAGTAAAGTCAGAGCAGATGTATCGTAATGTCGATCTGTCTTTACAACTTGGAGCTATAAACCCGTGAAAAAGTGTGTTGTATTTGTGTATTACCGTTTCCAAGGAAAAGAGAGTTGGCGTGGCGTATGCTAATTTGTGCTAAAGCAATCGACTTCGCAACCAGCCAACTCCTTTCCTTCTTTTTTTACATAAGAAAAAAGTAGAACTTTCACGTGCGCGATTCTAAACCTGCATAATGACTGGATGTGATGTGATGTTGAAGAACACATGCTCACGATCGCGAAAGGTTCTTGTTCCTAACAAAACATTATGTATGCATGCTTCGGAAAGATTATATGGTAGTAACCGTTCGTGCTATGTAGAACAGTATAAAATTTTAACTTCTGTTGTTGTGCTTGGTTATATATTACACTTTGAATTTGATAATATATCATGCGTACACACACTTCATGAATCTTAAAACCTTTTAGTATTTATCATTGCTTGTTATTCCATGAATTTTGCCAATGTTACACATTTTTGTTGCCGTTATGTCTGGTATGTATTCGGCTTGTTTCACTTTTTGTAGGAAAAATTCTGCTACGCGTTCTATAATACCAACAACATATATATATATATAACTACATGCACTTGTTTCTAACTGGTTCGTACTATACTGGGCATGGGAAACCGGGCAAAACGGGAAACTCCTCGACTATGTGGCAATAAGACACGCTCCCCTGAAAATCCAACAATTAATATTATCTTCTCTGTGTCATGTACAATGAGAAAGAGGAAAACTAGTAAACGTGATGGATACTCTTCCGTTTCGGTGAATCATACGATTCTTTAACGTTCGTTAGGTAGCCTGCTGATGGAGTTTTAAAGCTGTGACTTTTGTGAGAAAAGAAAATGGGAACACATGTATGCATTACCACTTGAGTAAATCCTGATGACTGAGGCCGTGCTTTAGAGATATATGGAAGTAGCTAAGCAAAGCACATTACGGTATCTGGGTAAAATTGGCGAAGAGCAAAAATTAAGTGCTTAGTTCTTTTCTGACAGATCAGCTACCATGCTTCCTCGCACTGATGTGCGTAACTTAAGCAGCACATTTTTCCAAAGATTTTTTTCCAATCATTCTCACTCATTCCTTACTCACCCAGCTGTGCATCTCTTGCGAAAATAATTCCAGACTCGGAACAAGTCTTTCATTTAGATAGGTAATTTGGCTGAGATAAGGCGAAGACGTGTACATATACACACCAGGCTAAAACTTAACCTTTTAGAAATAAACTGTCGGAACGGAACAGAAGACAAGGGTTCAATTTCTTTTTCTCGAGGAAACACATGGTGTATACTTGCTACCTTTCTTGTGCATTTCCTCGCGTAAGATAAATGTGTATGTTATGTTATATGTAATATATGGGCTAAAAATGTTCCACAATATTATCTTACCTCTCTCATTTTTTAAGTGAATAAACGAAAGGTTTACGTTTGCAATCTCCGTAATTGTGATAGTTGAGATTAAATTGGATATTAAATCTTCGAAATGTAGCGGCACGTGCATTCTACGGAATACAGATTTTGACTCGATTGATGATCTTTTTCCTTGTAGAAACAGTAAATGGGTTTTTAAATGTTTAAAGAAGGGTTCGGCGAACGGAAAAACTTATCAGAAAAGCTTAGGCAGTCTCTCTAAGTAAACGGTAATTTTTTATGCAACCTTTTTTACATTTTTGCACATTACTTTTGCGCCGCGGTTGCTCCATACAAACCTCCCTCTTGCAGTTTAATTAGTGTGCTGAAATCGTAAATGAGTTTATGACTTTTTGGGTACAAAGCCGCAAGTCATTAATTGACGTGGTGAGAAATCAGCAGAAAGATGTGCTTATCAAATCGATTAAGTTTGAGAGACTCGTAGTCCCACTATTTTCCCAACTAACTAACTTCTGTGAAGCAGAAGGCGTGGTCCACTCTGTCACACCATTCCTTTTCTCTCAAGATAGGGCCTAAACATTACTAATAGCGGAGTCGAACGAGACTTCCTTTTTGTCATGCTTGCTTAAGATTAAGTATCCGAGAGGGTATGCTTTCATTATCATCATGACTAAGACTTGACATGACTTTGGCGCAATGCGATTAGAACCTCTTTGAGAGTATCATCGACAACTAGAGGGAAGATTGGATGTAGAACAGACAACTATCATTGTTTTTATACAACATGTTGTTATTACTACTTTAATTCAACATTCAGTAGCTTATTTCTGTTGACCATCTTCAGCAACTAACCATGTGTTAGTAAAAACAAGTGCATTTTCACTATTACATTTACCTTTAAACCGCATACTATAAGCAGATATCGCCATGTGCACACGATGGCTAATCGAGAAAAATGTTTCTCATCTGATTATCTTAATTCACCATCCCAACACGATCCGATGCGGTAATATATATGGTAGTAGCTAAAAACTACAAAAACTCAAACTGAATCAAGTTCAGAAAAATCAAATTCTTTTAGCCAACGAACACTAGGAGCGAATTACGTTCTTATCAAGGATTGAATCTCTTCTAAATAACTGGCATATACATCAAATTGCTCATATCTGAAAATGTCAGGATTAGGAAGAAATATATGCACGAATTAAAACAAATAAGTTTTTCATATTGAAAAAAATCCCGAGTTTAAACTATGCGAGATCTTTTTCCCATTATCGAACGAATGAGATTAAAAAACTTTTTTTGCGGATGAAATGTAAGTATGCGTAATCCTAAAAGACAGCGAAGTAGTGGATACATAGCGTTTATAATGATGGTAATGAGGCTCTCGTTTGAAAGGTTTGTTTAGTACGTATTTAATGTATACGTATATATACACAATTTGAAAACAAGATGATAAAGCAGGGATGATGATGAGGAATGGATATAAACTAGCTCAATTCAACCCTCATCTCATCTTCTTCTGTTTCACGTAGAACGAAGATCTTTTTCCCATTATCGAACGAATGAGATTAAAAAACTTTTTTTGCGGATGAAATGTAAGTATGCGTAATCCTAAAAGACAGCGAAGTAGTGGATGCATAGCGTTTATAATGATGGTAATGAGGCTCTCGTTTGAAAGGTTTGTTTAGTACGTATTTAATGTATACGTATATTAGTATATATACAATTTGAAAACAAGATGATAAAGCAGGGATGATGATGAGGAATGGATATAAACTAGCTCAATTCAACCCTCATCTCATCTTCTTCTGTTTCACGTAGAACGTCTGTATAGCACACATAATTATTTTTAGTGTAATATATGAACAGTAATCAGAAATGACGCTGTAAAATTGCCGTGTAGCATTACTCACAATTGTATCTTGCTTCTAAATTGCGGAGTTCTCATTTTTATTGCGAATCTTTGTACACACAGACATACATTATAGTGTTTTGCTGTCTTCATACCTACATTTTTATATACATACGTTTACAATGTACGTGCAAAGTGGAATATATGGAAGAAGTAATCAACTCATATTCTCATATACTTACTTCTTTCTATACAAGTTTGCATGCAACTGAATCAAGTAACTATATCAGATCAGCATTTAATATCTCCTTTGTGTGTGCTTCTTTTTTGCTTTGCTCGTGTGCATAAGAAGAAAAGAGAGATTTCCTAAAGCGTGAAAAAATCTTTTCGGTGTCGTAAATTTCTAAATTTCTTCACAAGACTTCCTCTTTATAAAAGAAGATCGTGTCTTTATTTTGCCTGGCTGAGTTGAAGCCTCACTGTCTGTCTATGTCTTGAACGTTGTGTGTTGGTGGTACATTTTTTTTATGATGACGTGCTCCCATGCTACAACGACGAAGAGAATATCAGCAGTGGCAGAAACCGTGGCGGAGTCAATTGCCTCATATTGGGATTGCCACCGCATTTACACACTGAATTTATAGTTCTGACACTGCTGCACTACATTACAGATCATATCACGTATTATTGAAGCACATATATATATACAGTTTTCTGAAATATACTAAAAGCTAAGTCAACATCTTCCTTTCTAGCTTCTGCTTTAAGGATTTCTAGATACAAGTACGAAATAATCAAATCAAATCAGCAAAAAGAGCTTAGGTTTTATTCAGTATAGACAACGTATGCATTAGTATGACATTGTATAAAGCACGTTTTTACACTCAAATCAGAATACATTCCAATATTTACTTGAGGTACTGGTAAGCAATTTTTGTGCCTCTGTCTCCTTTTCCTTCATTCCTTTTCTCATCCATTCAAGACACACAACAATTGCAATGTAATGCATTTAAGATGACGATGAACGAGAGAGGAGTAAGAAAAAGGAAGGAATGAAAGAAAAATGTGAGAAGGAATTACAATAGTGTTCGTATGCAATGCAAACATGCTGCTGTTGTTTCTTTATTTTTTACTGTAGCCATCGCCGCATCACATCTCACATCCTTATGTACATATATACATATTATTCTTTGCAATCTCATCTCATCTTTTCCTATTATTGCATCTCTTCTTGATCTCTTTACGTCGTTGGGGTACATTACTACAACTTCGAAACTGGCAAAGGGATGTTGTTGGTAAAGTTCAATTCACAAAAACTTTTCGAATAAAGTTTGTTTTACACTGCTGTGTGTGTTTGCTTATATGATGGCCCTTCTCCACTGTGAAATGCTTCATGTGTGTATAAATTCACATACATCTTTTCGAGCTCTCGTATTTACACCAACTTTTGAAAGATGTAAAATGCATAGCTTTGAAAGTCAACAGCAGCTAAGATAGCCCCAGCGTTTTTGATCCTTAAATATAAACACAATATATTCTAGCATTCAACATTTACTGTAACTCTCGTTCACGGTAAGTACTGCCTTTTGGTCTGATCTGATGCTCTTTTTCCCATTCTTACTTTACTCAGTAACTTTACAGCAGAGCAGTGTGTTACTGCCGACACTGCTATAACTTCTGTTGCTTGATGGCTGTGGTGATGTCTAGTATATCTTGTTAACTACAGCTTACAACTTACTTCACACAACTCGAACTCTCCGTGCGGCAACCACACATATACACACACATGCAGTCAGAGTCAGAGGAAAGGAAGGATTTTAAAGTTTTGCTGCAGTTCTTGGCAGAAACTGCAACTGCTAACTGGTGTTACTTGTCGCGCTGCTGCTCTTTTTTTGGTGTGCCTTTTTCCTCTGTAATTGGTTTCGTTCTCTGTACATGCTCACTTGTTCCTTAATCCAAATGCAGGAACCCACAAACGAAGGTTGCGGACAATCCACTGCGAAACAAGAGGATGAAGGAATGAAACACTAGTGAACCTGTTCTCCTTGTTCCATGTGTGTAATAAAGTAGAGTTTGTTTGGTGAACAAGTCGTCCTCAGAAAGGAAAAGTTGAGTTATGGAGAGAGCTTTTGTTTACTCGTTGACATTACCATGACAAGTATTTTCCTTCCATGTGTGTGGCTTGAACCGGTACTTTGAGTGCATGACATTTTGATTTACTATTCAATTAAAGAAGAACATTGCATTGGTTGTGGCAAGAGCATGGATGGAACTTTTTGTGTGAATTATTGATACAAACACTTTCACTTGGATGTAGAGTTAGAGTAAGTTCCACCTCCTGTGTATATAAGTATATATAGGGAAGTAGCTCTGGAAATTTGAGCTAACTTACTAGTTTATCTTTGTCATTGTTCTTTTTGTGTGAGAAACTTTTTGTTCTTGAAGGAACGTGCAAGTTGAGACTTGGAGCATTTAGAAAGATTTATAGTTTTGATACATGATTTGGTATGGTGCTCAAATGAAACCAATTAAGGTGCGAAAGTGTGCTAATTAGATGGAATTGTTTCCCTTGATGGCATAAATGGTATTCTAACTTTGTGAGTTCCATTGATACCATCTGTGCAGAAAGTTAGTAGTGTGCTGAGTTCGGTTAACAAGACAGTCATTCAGTATTCACACATTCTTTAGAGATGTTAACTTGGTTAATGGGTAATGAAGTGAATTCATGTCACTTTGTTAAGAAATACTTCTACTACTAAATAATACTGTAATGGCATATGTCTGTCTGTGACGCATAAAATATAGCTAATATCGCAAAGAAAGTATTAATATTGATAACATGACATTTTATAGTTGCTCTTTTGATTCAAAAGTGTTAACATTTGAAAGTAGTCATTGAACACGACCATGCAAAAGATTTTACTTTGTGATGTAGGCAACTCAGATTTTATGTATTATAAGAGTTTTGAGAGTGTATATGAAGTTAAGGTGACTTTATTTCAAAGGCTGTAGCTGAAAGCAAAGTAAATTCTTCATAAGTATAGATTTCTTGTGAACAGAAGTTTCTGCCGCATTCATGAATATTAATGTATACATGTGAGTGTGGCACAATCAGTGTCGATAAAGCAATCTAAAGTTTGAGAGTGCCACGCCGGTTAGATTCTAACATCACCAAGGTAATTTCATTTTGCAGTAAACTTTATATTTGGTTATATATTTTGGAATTTGGTTGGTGTAAATATTAATTAATTTGCTTGAGAAGAATGCAATATGAGATCACAAATTACTTGTCGTTTTGCATGTCATGTCATATAAATGTTTAGTTTTTTATGTAGAGCTCTTAAATAATTTATGTTCCTTTAGGGAAGGGAGTTTCCAAGAGTAAATAGTGTTCACTCGACCTTAAAATGAATATACCCGTCAGAAAATTCAAATGCAGATCCTCTTACAATCTCAAGTGTAACTTGTCCATGCTAATTAGAATCTGCTGCAATTTTCTTCAAGGTTTTGTATATGCAGTGAAAATATCTCCGAAGTTTATTACCAGTCTCAGGCAGAACATAAAGAACGTAAAATTCTTGCCAACCTTCCCCCACCCATCCCGATATGATGTTTTTATGCTTGTTTGCATCGCTTTTGGAAACGTTTCAAGTTATCATTACATGGTAAAAACAAACACGATATTAAGAAGGAATGCTTAGTCAAGTTGGTCCAGCCGCCAGCGATTAGTTGCAGGCTTGCAAAATCCCTGAGTACTTAATAGCCGAAAGGATTTTTATTGTTGTTTTTATATTGTAAGACTTCTCAAGTCCTGTACTCTTACGCAACTAAAACAACAAAGGAGATGTAATGACTTAATAGTCAGCATCATTATTGGGAAGGATTGGCACACATATGCGCAGAATTTTTGTAATTGTAAATTAAGCAGTTTAATCAAGTAGGTGTAAAGTGGATATTTACTACATGTGGTATAAATCTACACCAATGTCCCAACTAGAAAAAGATTCTTTCGACTTGCGCTTGAGAATTAAGTACTTGTCTTGAGCAAACAAATTCTCATTCTCAAAATTACCTCTTGGCCATCCATCGTGGATGCCTTGTGCCGTCCTCTCCTTTAAAAGTCTCGTCGTAAAATGTCAACTTCACCAAATGATTAAAGTACATAATTAGCTGACATTAATCAAGATGCATTACAGGCATGATGAGAGTGGCTTGCATGTTTACACAATTTTTTGATCGTTTTTTTTTGAGACAGATAGACCGTATGAACTGTGAGATAGGAGAAAAAATAATATGTTAGCTCAATTATCCTTATAAATACCCATATCTGAGTAACTCCTATGTTCAATAAAGTATCCTCAAATTTGGACTGATGAAAAGTATTTTTATTAGCTTATCTCTATTTTTCTCTGCGGCATTAGGTTTATATAGGTGATATAATTCGATTTGCGAAATGTTACAGAGACTGAAAAATTAAATCATATTGTTTTTCTCTAAATGTTAGCATTTCCATTTTTATATGATTGTTTCAAACTTTTGCGTCACTGTTTTCCTAATCCGT
>JAANSM010004735.1:0-10926 GCA_036850725.1 Orchesella villosa
AATACAGGATCTTGGTTGGTTCTCCTTGAGTCCTCCGGTGAAAAAGTCATTATATGTCTATAACGATGAGTTGGTGCTATTTGTCAGGTAAATCCAAACATTCGATTCCATATAGGGTTTTATGCATTCCAATAAATTCTAAGTGATGAAAATATTTAATTTGAAACTCATCTCCAGAGATAAAAATGAAGCTCCAAAGGAATTCTATGAGTACCAGTCTGAGACAAGTATACCTACAACGGTTCGCAGAACCGTTTCATCAATTGCTGAAGCTCCAAGGCGAGAACCAGGGCTGAAACTGAATTTGGCACAGTCGCCACCGCAGAACTAGTTTCGCAAGTAATGTAGTTTTGTTTTGAAATCATAAGCTTCGATAAATTTAAATGTCAGTTAATCAAAACTCGTTGCTAATTATTTGATACATCACAACAACATTGCAATGTAAATGTGTATGAAAGGTTTTAATGGGTAAGTCATATAAATGTGTAGTTAATTAATAACTTAATAACAACCGACGTTGCAATATAAACAGTGTGAACACGTTAGCATTTAAGCTAACAACTATCGTTGGCATTGTTTCATAAATGTCTCATAATAGATACAATATTTGTAAATTGTATACGGTTACTGGACTAATACATACTTAATACTAAATTAAGTCTCACGAACGATACTAGTTTAGAACGTATTGTTTGTTAATAAAGGTTGGCCGCAGGAAGTTTTCTAACTGGACTTAAACATTAATGTTTGCATTTTTCTGTAATGATTATTGATTATTATGAATGATAATACACATACATACATATATGTATATATGTAATAATAATGGTGTCACAGCAAGTTAATAAAAATTTATGTTAAGTTTATATGCACTTCTGTTTGTTCAGAAAAATATGGTTCAACAAGTACAATCTATCAGTTCAGTGAAATAGCTTTCTGACGTGTTTCATGTATCATATCACAGGTAGGCAATAAACTCACCTGGCCGCACAATGTGCGCAGGTGACAAGGGAAAATTCATAGAACTTCATAGAAGCACTTCACCCAAGCACTAAATTCATCGAACCTAGTACAAGATGAATATCATCACAATTGAGAATCAGTACAACATGATACAGTCAAAGTTGGAAGAACCATACTGCATCTAATATATTTTAGATTATACTTATCTATTATTATACTGATTATAGTTATTTACGAAGACCTTCAAAATTTCACTGAAGACTACACCAAAATATGTCCTTTGTGCCCTAAGCTGTGTATATAGTACTGTGCTGTGATTCTGAATTCCAGGCATGTTGCTTTGTAAATGATCTGCCTTATTGAAAGGTTGTCTACTCGGTTTAAATGATTTAATATGAAAACGTACCTATTTATATCTATTATATCCATTATATGCATAGTGGTCGAATTTCTATTAAGTACTTGCGACCCAATGATTTACCAGACAGGAATGTTTGCTTTGTGTAACAAGTAATAAATATGACACTTAAAACAACGTATAAAATCTGACAGTATCATCACTACGTAGTCACAAAAACTGTGTAAGCAGAATCGACAGCAAATTTTTTTACGATACGGGGTTTTTAGTAAAGAGTTATGAGAAATCCGTTTGCAAGTTCATCCCAAGTAGCTATTGCCATTGCCCAAAGAAAACATGGTCAATGATGCGTTTTAGTGTATTTTTTGTTGTGTCGGCATCTTGATAAGTGAAGTGAAGTGTTTGTTATACACCTGAAATGGCTTACAAGAATTTTTCAGGATTTGTAAGTTTGATGCATGGCAATTAAGAATTAATGTCGTATGCACCCCCATTGTAATATTCCGACCAGAAAACAACATATTCCAGCGTACACAGATAGTTTTTTGGCAACTAGATGACTATAAATTCTTCCAGGTAAGTTTTTCCTGTCAAATTTATATCAATAATTTAACCAAATTAAATAGTAAGCTTGATTACCATGCTAATATGCATGTGATGATTTTTCAGCGACGAGTGTTTGGGACTAGGGGTACTTGACATCCAACCACATCATCGATGCTACAACTGGACTAAATCAGCAATTGCAAGTCTTTTAAAATGATATTTATTAATACATTCGCATTGGTTGTTGCAGGGGTAAAAAATGTTTCTAACAAAATGCAGGAGTGTGAAGCTGAATGGCCATGTGAAGCTCGACAATACCTTGTATCCATTTTACCCTTGATTTCACTCACAAACTGGATTTTATCTTATGGAACAGTTATCATTATTGTAGTTGGTTAGTTGACACCTAAACAGTGCATTTCCAGTTATTCTCACAAATTAAAATAATTTATAGAACTGAACTTCTTAAGAAAATAATAATATTGAAATATTTGTAGGTCTCTTTTTGAACATCTTGTCATTCTACACTTTAGTTTCTTCGGGCTTGTCTAAAAGTGGAAGTGGGATATACTTGGTTTCACTTGCAGTTTGTGATATTGGAAATCTAATTGCCAACTACGCTATAGGAGTAGCTAGAGGCAACTTTCCAAGTTTTAATGCGTATTTTATGGTTAGTTGAAAAGTATTCTTTATTCATTCAACGAAAGATACCTAAACTATTTATTACTACTTATGTATTTGTTTCTACGTAGAAATTCGAGTGGTTGTGTCGATTTCATGGAGTGTTTGTTGAGGTGTTCCAACTAATTTCTGCATGGATTGTGGTCAGTTTCACGGTAGAGCGTTGCATTGCAATTTGGTATCCCATAATACTACGAAACAAGTCAAGGACGCGGCGTGCGAAAACTTCAATAATAAGCTTGTCAACTATACTCACTCTGTTTGCATTGTCCAAACTCTTTCTCACTGGTATATTTGCTTTGAAACATTCGTGATAAAACGTCAACACTTTAAATTCAACATTCAACAATGTTCTTTAACCTTGTGTTCGTAACTTTGACAGGGTTTGAAAGTGATAGTGTGTTTGGGTATCCACCATGTCCCTCCAAAAGACACCGATGGCAAGGAATGGCATACCTACGGGTGGCTTTCCAGACTTGGATCCCTACCATAATTGTCTTCATTTTTAACTGTTTAATGTTTCACAAGCTAGGTCAAATTAAGAAGAAGAGGAAAAGGCTCACAGGTGAAATAAAACATTTAAAAAATGATTTGATTTGCTTCACTAATTCGTTTTAGCTTCGGCCGTCTTATAAAAGTTTCCTGGTTTGCCGTTGGTATTTCAGAATACAAACACAAACGCCCAAAACCAGCAAGGGATCAGACCCAACGAAAACCAAGTTTCATTAACAGACCAAGTCCCACCGCCCCAATGTTGATGGCAGTGTCAATAACCTATCTTGTTTTAGTGTTTCCATTAGGAGCTATACAATCTGTGGAACTGTTTTGGAATGTGCAAAGGAAAGTTCCTATCTTTGGAATGGCTAATAATGAGCTACGACATGAATACATTCATTGGTAAAATTACTAGAAATAATTCCATTAGTAGAAACTTAGTTTTCTAAACATTGATAAATCATTACCATTTCGTGCTTTCAGGAAAACAACGAAACTACTACTCAAATATATAAGGTCCTTATTTTTTGGATTTTATCAGATCAACTTTGCAATAAATTTCTTCCTCTACTTCGCTGCTGGCTTGCAATTCAGGTTACATTTGCAGCACAAGATAATAGGGTTATGTAAAAGGTGGAAAGTTTGTTACCTTTGTGCTTCCTGTTGTGAGGAGGACAGTCAGTCCGTTGGCACTTCTCTAAGGACCATGTCCACCTCCGTGGCAAGTAACTCTAGAGCGCGACAAAGTGTGAATGGAAATCCCTCCACTTCCAATCCCACTGATCCGCAGCCCAACCCCAAGTCAAACATTGCTGATGTTTGTCACATTTCAATTTCCACCCAACCCACAAGCCCTACTCTAACTGAAGCACCAACTGCATATCCACTCTCAACTGAGGCAGATGATGACACCATCATTGAATGTCATCCTCAACCTAGTCCTACTTCTGAAATCCCGACGATTATTGTTTCCGAATGTATTCCATTAGAAATCCTCTCATCACAAGAATCTCAGTCAAACGTTATAGAGCGTCTTGAAAGTGTAGATGTACACAAATCTGAATGTGATAGTCCTGAACAAGACAGTGAATAAACTTACCAAATATTATATCAAATAAATTGTATTTAGTTTCAACCGAAAAATTACTTATATGAAATAAATTACAACTTTTATTACAAAACGTTTCTACAAAAAAGGGTTCCTGTGATTTTTACATAAATTGTGGGTATTCGTATTCTATCATATTGCTGCTATCATTCGTTTGTTAGGTTGTAAGCAATAAAATGGGTTATTGACTACTTCACATACATTAATATGAATAAATAAATAAATATACTACACTAAAACGCAGAGTTATTCCAGTTACATTTCCGAAATGGACGTCACTGCTTGATGCATAACAACGGTGGTTTTACCATTCATATTCCGTTCTTTAGTCATCTCAACAAAGCCGAACTGAAAAATCAATGCACACTATTAGTATTCGACATTATGCCACGGTTATTAAAAATGGCTTGTCAAACCAAACATCATTTTTTGCTTTGATTCCAATGAATACTTTGTGAACGATGGTGTAATGGTTGAAGCCCCTTTTCAAACTATGGATCTATATCTGGTAGGTACGTATAATGATTGTACTCAATTAGGGTGAGCACACAACTGGGGTGAGCTGTGAGCTTTTTTTCTTATCATCGTGGCAATTTCTTATCGGTAATTGGTAGGTATGCGATAATCAATCAGTGAAAAGGGTTTGGGAGAGGATGTAATTGTACATGCAAAAGTTACTTTATTTGTCCTTCATGATCGAGATCAAACTAAGCATGAAAGATTACAAAAGTAAATAGTCAAAAAGTGATTATTACATTACTGACTGTGAGTTTTCTTCTTCAAATAATACTGAAACCAGGAACCAGAAATGTTGGCACCTCACTTTTTGACCATCGTGTTTTATAGTATTTGAGTACAATCATTGTACGTACAAAGCAGATTGATACCATGCTATCAAGCACAATACAAAAGATATATGAATGTAGAAACTATGCATATGTTTTTGAGATTTTCACCTGAGGTGCAACAAATGTGATTCGTTTGAACTCTGGCACGAAGGTGAGGAAATAGAGATCGAACAAAGCTGCCATAACCCATTCAGTAACAGTGGATGTAACTACAACAGATAAATATTAATTTAAAAACTTATCCAAAGTGGATGGAAATGTGAGAATTTTGATTTTAAAGAAGAGTGAATAAACCTACCTCTTAATCCCCATCCTCCATGGTGTGGTTCCCACTTAACTGCCTTGTCGCCTGTAACATTTTCAATAGACCCGCATATAAGGCAATGCTGATGATTAGAATTTTTTGTAAACAAAATATGTTTTTCTACCTACCGGTGAAATATTTCAAGGAGGTTGCTCCGGTCGAATAACTGATTATAAAAAGGATTAAGCATGAAACTCCCAAAAATATTCTGAGGTAAGCCAGTGATTTGGATCCGAATTGAGGAGCCATCGCCTTTGTGAAGAATCCCTATTGGATTTTAACACTATCAATTCAAGTTTGTTCCTTAATTATTATTTGTGTCGGGCAGCATGAACAATGAATAAAATATTTTGAACTAACCTGGATGATCAAAAAGATAGAACCACCGCCAAATGCCATGAATGCTCCAATAATGTGCACTGACAAAACAGAGGTTTCTTGAAACGCTCCAACAACACAAGCGCCGAGTGCAGCAAGGAGCCCAAAAAATAATCCAACTTTGTTCCAAATCTTCATTTTACCATTTTCCTCGCGTCCTTTCTGTCGAAGGTATTCCTCAATTTGCATAAAACGAATGTATGCCACACCACCAACTGCAAATTTAACGCATCATTAATAAAATGGCTATACTACCCTACCCCTACACTCATAAATACTTTTAATGAGGTTCCTTTTCCTTACCAAAAACCATTGCAATACTCAGACCCAGTCCAAATATGCACATCTCCGGGGCAAATGTACCCGTATCAGAAATATACGCAAAGAATGCATTGATATGGTCTAATTTTACAGCAGTAAAATACCTAAAAAAACAATGAAAATGGTCAGTACCTTTGTAAAATTTATTAGTTTGAAATTGTAGGGCAAAATAAAGTCCTCTAAATTTAAAAACTACTTACGTTGTTGCAAATGTGATTGGAAAGATGAAAAATACCGCAAGCGGAACATAATGAAGACGACTAGTAGTCATGATGATAATGTTTGTGTGTATTTTGGTACTATTTAATCAAACGAGAACTTAGAAACTGCCGATGGAGCTTGAAGCTTATGAAAAATTATGATCTATAAGTAAATGCAAATCCGAGTCGAAGCGTTGCACTAAACTGAGCATGTGGATCGGTTTGAGCACACATTTTTTATATCTCCTTATCAACTCTTTCTTCTGTCACCGATGTTACAATGACGTGCGTGTGTGACAGAATCATCAATGCAGCGCTGCTTAGATAGGTTGTAGGTACACCACACAGTTTAATTTTGCCAACTCAAGTTACTTGTATAATATGATGTCAAGTAATGATTTAATGGTTACGCAAACAGTGACAAGAAAGGAGGAAACCGCTTTCCTATCACATCATCATTAATAGCAGCCCACCACGAAGAACCTTGACGGTTGAGGTGTTTGCTAAAATGCCAAACAGCTTTCAATGGATTTGTCACTAAAGTATACAATCTTGGGATACAATTGGAGAAAAATAGTCAATGCAAAAATTCTTTATGAAATGCTTTTATGAATTTTTACTCGCATATAACTAACTATATGACATGACACCCGGATCGGCTAAATAGAAGGAGTACCTACTTGACTTTTGGTTATGCAATTGAATGAGTCACACATCGAATTCGACAGAATAGTTGTTGATGATTCCAGAGTTTGGGGTGATAAACTCTAAACTTCGTACCTATTCAAAGTAATTCCATGATTCTTCAGTGAACTGCAGCCGAGTCGTTTAATCAGCACTGTCATTCAATCTTTGTCATGTATCGCACATTTGTATGAAAACATTCCTGTGAAATCGCCGTTTTCAGGGACAGACGCGTAATTGCTTGCGTAAAACTCTTAAGATATAAACTATTTTCGTCCATACAAATATTACAAGTGTCTGAAAAATTTAGTAAAGTAAGTGTTTGTTTATTTGTATGACTCACACTCGTTTTTGGCTAAGTAGCATTGTAATGTTCATGTCGGGGACACCCGTTACTTTCCATTTTCAGTTACGGCTTCCTTATTTTGAGATTTAAACACAAAGTATGATACACAAATAAAGGCAATCCAAAACAACTGCAATATGTGGCATCATTATTCCAGATTCCAGTGTATGTATACTTTATTATGCATCCTTTATGATAAAAATAATATACGCTTATCTTGTTACCACCATGTTACGGAAATTCATATTGAAAAATAATTGATTAAATTGACGAATGTGTGGATTGTGGAAGATATTCAAGCGTGGGCGAATGCATCAGTCAATTGTTCCTGTATCTGATGTATTGCGCCTTGAGTGTTATCTATAAAAAGATATGATATACAAAACTTGCATTAGAAATATCTGTGCCATTGTTGCGGAATCCGGCAATATTGTAAAGCGTGTCACAATTTTTGTAGTAAGGTACAAAGTCTAATTTTTGGAAATGCCTTGGAGGTGACGAACTATGCTATGAGTATGGAGGCGATGAATAAATTAACACGGAAACACAATTACGTATGCAAACACATATTATACAACTACATTCTCATAATGAATTGCAAATATGCCACACCAATAGCCATGCATGCTCCGTGAGCAAAACATAATGAAGAGTAAATAATAATGACACAGATGTACTCTGTGTTAGTTTAAACGAAACAGTCCGTAAGAGTCAACCCTACTTGTGGAATTCTTCTATCTTGACGGATTACTAATAACAATGACATGTTACAAGTTAAAATATCAAAAATGGAGTTCGCTGTGTCCGCAATAGAATCAATATACAGTAGGCATCAATTGAATTGACTGGATGTGTGTACTTTAATAAGCTTTGTTAATGTACATGAGTTTCCTTGCATGGCTTATTTGTCAATATCTCACGATCTGAAAACTGTAATAACGACGTTATCAAACAAACGATCAATTTTTATTCCATGTAGTCATACTGCGATCTAGATTAAACTGCTAGTCCTCAACACAATTAAATATTAACTCTACTTATAGTAAAGAATATATTTTTGATTATCAAACTTCCAGTGAGGGAGTAAGATGTTACTAAATGTTAGATGCTATCTCTACAAATTCACAACACATTTGTCTGATATCCAGAAAGTAAACTACGATGAAACAAATAAATAAATTGAGATGATATCCAGAAAGTAAACAACGATGAAACAAATAAATAAATTGAGAGTAAGGGGTTGGTGTCAATACGAGATAAAGAGCTGCATATAAGTTTATTTGTGCATTGGGCATACTAAGGTGTGTTTAATGACAATATGGACTAAATATATATTAATACTTAAGTATCTCACATAAACTAACGATAAGTAATAATAACGATAAGTACTAATCATTTCATACGAAAGTTATAGGTTTTCATGTGTGTCTAGTCAGTTTACAGTTAATTCATTTGACTAGCTATAATTCATTTAACAACTTTGAAATTCACTATCTACACTAAGTAATTGATATATACCTTGTGTATCGTAATTGGAAATCAATATTCGTACAAATGTCAGTCTTTACAATCAATAAATACATAAATACTTGTGTAATTGTTAAAGTTACATAGTAGCAAGGAAAGACATAAGAGCATTGATAACTAATTCATCTCTGAATGCTGAATGTTTCTAAAAGTAGATGACTAACAATATATAAATTACCATCAGAAATATGTACAAGCTCCAACTGATTGAAATTCATAGCGCATCAGATGGAAGAAACTCCATTAAAATTACAAAACGTGCTTCTTAAAAAGCCTGAAACCTCTGAAAGTTTTCACCATTGTAAATATGTTTGATGTCCCTTTCCCCTGTGATTAGCATCAAAACTCGGTTATCTCTGTCCCATCGTCCTCCACGTACTTTTCTAACATCCTTAGAATCACTTGCTTCTGAATGGGTTGATTTACAACGTTCATTGGATGAGCATCACGGAAGTTCAACAATGACACTTCCCAAACTTCGTATCCCTAAAAAACAACGTGAAAAAATAAATAAGAAATTCAGATATATTATCTAATAATTCGAACAATAAACTTTGTAAAACGCTACGATTTTGTCTTCAACTTACAAAAGAAATTCAGATATTTTATCTAATAATTCGAACAATAAACATTGTAAAACGCTACGATTTTGTCTTCAACTTACATACTGAGTTACTTTTCGAAGGAATTTTACACGAAAACGTTTATCGAAAAGCGTGTCATGCAAATTTTTCTTAAGGGCTGGTGGCCACATCAAGGTTCCCTTGTGATAGCGATCATAATACTTCCCTAGCTCTAGTCGACATCTGATAGACCATCCTAGTTGATGAGCAAAGTTCTTGTGTAAGTACGCCAAGTCGCCTTCCCAGATCTCTTCCCTGTCGCCAAAGTCGATGAACTGAACCTTAAACAATGTGAAAAAAGTATAAAATATATCATTTGCTGCATAATTGATAAAAATGAGTTACAAAAGTCATTGCACACATTCCAATTTCTTCAGAAGTAAGAGCATACCATGAACATTCGCCTCTCGGGATTCGAAGAGGACTCGTAAAGCACTTGACCTCGATGCCACTCGTTTTCCTCCCTCTTGTACACAGCAACAAACATGCCATTCCGAACCAGTCTGTAATTAACGAGCCATTCGTTTCGATGTGGACCCTTGATCACTGAATTGTATACGTCACTAAATTTACAAAATTAAAAATCATAAAGTATATAGGGATTAATACACAAAAATTAATGAATACCGCATGCATGTCTACTTTGAATTAATCATGATTTAATCATAGATACCTCATGCACCAAATGAAAGAATCCACTTTTTTCGGAAAGTGCGTTGCGTGAACCAAGAAGATTTCAGACGGGCTGAAAATGGCAGAAGCGACACAATACTTCTCCTCTCCTTCCTTGACATAGTCCGAGACTGATTTAATGCAATCGAAAGGCTGAAGAAATATATTTGGAACTGTATTTTGTGAGCTGCTGCTTGGCACCATTAATGAATCCTGTCCCAAATCGGCAACACAAGCTTGACAAGCCCCTTCCATTTCCGCTGCTGAAGTCAAGGTGGCAGTAGTCAAGGAGGATGAGCTTGATCGAGGAGTGTTTCCTTCCGCCATTTTTGAAATGTATTCCTGCAATAAACAAAAAAATTAAACACTTAAAACTACTTCAGAAATTTAAAATCGTTTCCATGAAAAATTGAAATGGTATAACTAGTAAATTCAAATAGTCTTACTAACTCCAAGGAAATCCGAGTGTAATGTTTTCAAAATTTCTGAAGTATTTAGATTTCCCAAAAACTATATTTCAAGAGCTGCTTTCTGTCACACGTCACAACAGGACAAGAGCTGAAACGAGAATGAAGGACTTGGAAAAATTGAAAACCAATTTTTCTTTCCTCGGTTAGACAGATATTTCATGAATCTTCATAATGCTGTAAAATGACAACATATGCAAATTACTATGATAGGAGGTATGCAAAACCAAATGCCGTTCTGAATATATGTAATAGCTTCTATACATTTTGGATACACAACGGTCGATCAGATACCTCTTGACGAAACTCAATCAAACAGATACGAAAGAATTTCGTGTAAGCATTACACAGGTGTCGTGTTTAAAAATAGCTAATGTACGATACATGAGGTAAATTATTACGTAC
>JAANSM010004736.1:0-10923 GCA_036850725.1 Orchesella villosa
CCGAAGAACTGATTTTAGGGTTTTTGCAGAAGTTACCACCTTTGGCATTATTCAGAATCCATCGGGCCCTACCGCGAATGTCTAGAAAATGTTGAATAAAGCAATTCAAGTTACGAAAATGAACTTAAAATGGAATGATAGCTCAACTTAAAACGGCAATCAGATGTGCATACCTGTATAAGCTCCGGGAGTAGAGCTGCTACGACACCCAACAGTGCCTGCAACTACTCCAATTTGCTCATAGCTGTACCCTCCTCTGTAAACCTGAAGTAGTCCACCCGTATCCCCACCGCATTTCACACTTCCAGGTGGTCCAGCACAAATACCTCCAGCTGGCGTGTTGTTGCATTTATCAGATGACGCATCCATAATTGCAACCTCTGTGTCAATCATTTGCAAAGTAGTGTTTTTCGGTGGTGGTCCCTTTTTGAAAGTAACCAACATTCCGGTCGAGTAGTCTTCCGATTTCCTCTTCACAATTGGAATGCAAACTGGTCTCATAGTGTGCCCTGCTTTCACCGGTTTGCTCAGTCTGAGAAGAGCCAAGTTAAACTTGGGGTTAGTTGAGATTTTGGTGACGGTGTAGTTTGTTGGCTTCCTTGAAGTCATTCCAGCAGTTACTGTTATGTTTCCACCAGCGCTATATGAAAAATTAAGGGATGGTCATTACTAACTATTTGACATTAAATTCTTATAAGAGATGAGAGCAAAGCTTACTTTTTGGTGCATGCTTTCGATGTCAAAATATCCCGATCATTAATAAGACTTCCAGAGCATAAATGTTTACCTCCAGAAGAGATTGATACGAGCCAAGGATTAACATTGTATCTAATTATGGTTCCACCTCCTACTAAATCTCCTCTTACACTTTGGGTTCCACAACCTATGAAACATATAATAATTTTGACTTCACCATTTCTATAACATCAATAATAATAATTGTAATACGTTTCTATTTGATTTCCTTACGGCAATTCAAAGTAGCTATATATGGTGGGGGTGGTTTAGGCTTTGTCGTGGTAGGCTTTTTAGTAGTAGTTGTTGTTCTTCTAGTAGTTCTTCTAGTAGTAGACGGCCCGCTTACAGTGCTACTACCACTTGCACCTGTTCCCGTTGACGTACCTGTGGACGACCCAGTACCTCCTGTCGTCGTTGAAGATCCACTAGTACCTGCATAGATATACGATTTTGAAAAGTCCAGTACCATTTATTTACACGATACCGCTTTTGAATCAAACATCTCCGCAAGCCGACCACAAGACATGTTCATGTTGGGTCTTATACAACTGATAAAATACAGGGAACAGAATCGAAAAAGCATACGCAAAAGGTCTCCACTCCGATTGCAATGAGCGATACATCAAACGAAAAGAAATACCGTAAACTGTAAAATAGTTGTGGTTCCAATTTGTGAAAACAGGAGATATAGATGGACCCAATGTTATTTCCACGCATATTCTAAAGTGCCCCAGAATCAGGTCAGAATATTTTATTATTGGGTTATTCTATATCAACGGGATGAGTTGAGGCGTTTCAATATGGCGACAATAACCATAGTGGATTTTGATGAAACTCATATTTTAACAGGTCAGCTTGCGGGGGAGTTGAAACAACCATGTATCACTGTATTATGTATTTTTATCTTATGATTGCCAATTGTTCAAATACTTGACCCGGTGGTTGAGGCTCCTGACATGGTGCTTGAGCCTCCTGATGGGGTGCTATGAGCCTCCTGACGTGGTGCTTGAGCCTCCTGACGTGGTGGAACCTGCTGCCATGGTGGTTGAGCCCCCTGAGGTGGTGGAACCCGCGGCCATGGTGGTTGAACCCCCTGAGGTGGTGGAGCCCGCTGCCATGGTGGTTGAGCCCCCTGACGTGGTGGAACCCGCGGCCATGGTGGTTGAGCCCCCTGACGTGGTAGCGGCCATGGTAGTCGAGCCCCCTGACGTGGTAGCGGCCATGGTGGTTGAGCCCCCTGATGTAGTAGCGGCCATGGTGGTTGAGCCCCCTGAAGTGGTAGCGGCCATGGTGGTTGAGCCCCCTGAGGTGGTAGCGGCCATGGTGGTTGAGCCCGCTGTCATGGTAGTTGAAGTTTGTCTTGGTTGTAGACATTCGTTTCCTTTACAAAGAGAATCCTTAAACTCCCTATAAATATAGTCCAGGTCTCCTCTGTGTCTGAGGTGGTGCTCGACATCCTTTTCCTTGTCTAGATTAACACTANTTCCTTGTCTAGATTAACACTACCATGATGTGGAGTCAGGCTCTCATCATTATTATTAGCATCTTCACGCTCTTCTTCATCTAACTCTTTCCTATCCTCATCCAGAAGATGATCAGGCAAGTGCCTGCGCTCCTGGGGTCTATCATAAAAAGCTGAGTTTAAGTCATAGTCATCGACAAACCAGTCTCCGTTTCGCAATGAGAATTTATTGTTGACTGCTTTTCTCTTTCCTGTTTCGTCTTCTCCGTCTTCATTTCTTACTTGAGTGGAACTTCGTCTTCCATTCCACTTTTTCTGCCCATTTCCCTCATTCTTATCATCTTCCGAAACTGAGCGTCTACCCAGTCCAAGTTTTCTTTGGTAGTGAACAAACGGTGGACCTCCGTTTCCCATTGGACCATACGCGCCAAACTGGGAAAAATCGTCTGACTCATCTGAATCCTCATCAGAGTCGTCATCGTCATAATCATCTAAATAACCCTGATAACGGTTTCGATTCGCGTTGAGCATATCCATTTGTTGGCGTTGCTGTTGCAATTGCAACATTGCTGCAGCAGCGGCTGCTTGTTGCTGTTGTTGCATCATCATTTGTTGCTGCTGGTCCCACGGATTTATCATGAGTTGACGACGACGTAACTCGGAACTGTCAAGCTTGTTATCTTTGTTATTGCCTGTGTATGGAACTTTAACAGGTTTGTACTCCCTTTTCAATCGTGTGGAAAAGGATTCATTTTTAAGCTCCCCATCAGATGGTACTTCCGGCCGAGAAAGTTGCTCGTCTTTGCTTTCAACGCTGCTGGAAGAAGAAGTAGAGTTTCTTCTGTTGTAAAGTACATTATTGGCACTCGTCTTGTCTCCAAGGTCCGGCTTACTTGTCGTGTTAGCTGGAGGGCCAAACAACCAGTTGATAAAGGCTGTTAAGGAGTCTGATTGCTCTCTTGGGGTTTTCACGGAATCCCTTTTAAGTGAATTATCTTCGTTAGGTTGAAACCAAATCTCAATTTAACTTTAGGATAGACCTTTTAATGCAATTTACTTACAAGCTGCTGCTGTCTCCTCCACAATTCTGCGCATCCTTGCAAGACTTGCTAAAAACTACGGTATTTTTACTAAAATTACTTTCTGAAGCTGCTCCTCCTATGATCACATTGCAGAGTATTGCTATTAGGCAGAGGACTGCGTAAAGTTTCAAATATTTTCTTAAATTTCTGCTAATGCTACCAAGTCGAACTCTACTTCTAGTGGGATCCATCATACGTAAGTTAAAGTTTCTTGGACAAGTGTCTCATTAGAAATGAGTTGTGAGCATATATTTGTACTTACATAAGCTATCATTTGTATAAAAACTGGGTCTAAATGTCAAAATGCACCGTTTTATGTCAGTGCGTTTACCAGGTAGTACCATTTGTATGATAATTTGGGGTTTCTGTAAATAACTAACTGTTTTCATGATGCGATGCGTTCAAAATCAAGTCTAAGAAGTAACAATCATCTATTTCTATTACGTTGTTGATGGAACAGTACGAAGAAAACCATGTTTTTTAATTATGCGTTTGCCAATCTTTACGGTAGTTGAGTATGAAATTGAATATTAATCAGTAAAAATTTTACGTATTAACTATATATCTTCGCAAAAACAGCCACACAACGCGCAACGGTGATGTTTCATATCTTAATTCAGTGAACACTGAATTCTGAATAGGATATTAAAGACATTGGGGAAATATGAAATCAGTTTTCATGTTCAAGTATTTTTAACAAAAGTTTACCATCTGCATCGATAGAATCAGTGCAAATATGTTATGTCAAGAAATTATTTGGTCATCACGTTTTCGAAAAATCAAATTCTTAATTTTTTTACGCATATATCGTTGTCCCCGTTGTCCCAAATGCTTTTTTGAAAGACCAGCATTAGTTTTATGCAATACGACCATGCGATTTCAAGACTGACTAACTCTAAAAGAATGCATGTATATTTGAATATTGTGTCGGCATAATTTTGGTGAAAGAGCCCATTTGAATACCTTTAACTATGACTGACTCATTGCACTAAGAATATTACGATAGCTGCGATCAGGCTTAAGATTAAACCATGAGGTCTCAGTTATTTTTCGCATATCATTCCAACTATATGTTCCTCTTTAAAGGAAAATCCATGCGATCTACTACCTAATCTCTGACCCTATTACAAGGATTATTGCAAAAATACATTTTATTTGAATCTGTTGGAACAAAAGGTTAACTTTACATTAGTAATAAAAGCATTGATAATTTACAAAAAATTACACTCTTTCACAACATTGAATATATCCTATCATATCATTTCACACTTGTCATCATTCATCTCAACCAACATTCCACCACAAACTATTACATTAACATTATAACCTACATAATGATTTATATTGCTTTAACAAACAAAAACAATCTATAGTCACACATGATATGGACGTGGAACTAAGTTCCAGTAAAACGATTTACCCTAACGTACAAAACAAAGTACTCAGTATACTCTAAAATCTGATCGTGATCACGAATACTTCTGAATTACTCTATCTGAGAACGATTCAAATACATTAAATGTATTAATTTTAGAGAAAATTTACAACTTCCTATACCATCACCAACTACTACTGTTGGTCTTCTCATATCTCGTCTACATTTTAAACATACGTAAATTATTTATAGTTACCGATGAATGTACCATGTACGAATGAATGTACTAATGCTAACCTAATATACTTGTTGAACATAATATATATACAATCCATTTTAAAGTAAAAAAAGACTGAAATGAACAGAAAAATAACAACAAAAATACAAAAAAAAATATTATGCACATTTCTTCCCTTCACGCTTCAACTGCTCTTCAATTAACTTGGCAAACACAACAATGTGCAAACCAAAACACGTCATTGAGAAATCTCTCTCCAGAGCCATCCAGAGCGACAAGCCGTTTCTGAACATATTTTTGACGACAGGAGGCTCGAACACCGGGGCCAACATTGCAAACACCGTTACAAGGTGACCCATCCCCATTCGCACAAAATTCCGCCCGAACCATCTGCAAATAGCGGGGATCATCTAGGTTAACGACGTACATCCAATTACCCTCATTGTTCATGGCTGCTTGAGGAGCGATAAAGTTTGAGCGAGTTGCGCAAAGCTGTAAGAGAAAAAAATGACAATTAAAACAAAAAAAAACGAGACACAAGAAATTACACAACTACCATAAACCACACAAACTTGTGCATAAAAGCTAAAGAGTTTTCTTGTATCTTGATAGCAAGCCCAATCGATTGTTTCCACATGATCTTTTTTTCAGTGAGGAAATGACATTGACTGGAATTTCCAAAACAAAAACGTAACTATATTCAACTTTGCTCATCAGAAAAGCTTATAAGGCCAAGTCAAGTTGTACAAGACGCGACAAGTGGAGCTACTCATGCGGAAACGTCCATGTCATCGACTTCCTCTTTACGTCAGAAGAACGATACAAATCAAAATTCTTATGCAATTCATGCATATCAAATATACTGCAAGCTTTGCTATCAATCAATATTGTTCATATTCCCACCTGTCCATCTCCAGACACCTGTCTCTTCTTTCTGCTGTAGCCACCCCGATGTTGCTGCAGGTATGGATATGATGGTCTGCTCGTCACTGTATCCCTATGATTCCACCACATACTTTGAATCATTGGTGGTGGCATAGCAGCAGCGGCAAACTGATAACCACCTCCCCCTCCATTATTTCCTCCAGCTACCGCCATAACCTCCATATTCTCGCTGATACCTGTTGTTGTTTTGTGGGGCACGGTAATACGAATTTGGGTAGCCGCCACCCCCACTTCCACCACCACTATTTCCTGTTCCATTTCCATTATAATTTTGATATCCTCCCGAAGCCGCAGGAGCATTGTATGATGATTGTTGGCGATAGTTCTTGTCATTAGGTGAGCTGTAGCCTCCTTCATAGGGTGCAGGACCGTAGGTTTGCGAGATCAGAAAAAAGTCGCGGTCTGACTCACTTTTCAGAAATTGTTGATATGTTTGTCCATATTTGTACAATAGGTATGAGACCACTTCCCTGAATAAACAAAAAGTAATAAAAGCAAATAGGTTGAAGTACTCAAGGTCAGTTGTAAGTGAGGAGAAGGAAAGGTCACTCTTAACAATTTTGTCCCTGGATCACTTTCAAAAAAATCTTTTTTCATTCAAACCCAAAGCTATACCTAGTCCGTGACTCAGCTAAATGCATTAGTCCATTTTTCTTTGTTCACAAACAGGAGTTAATTGAGTTTTTTGTTTCCAAAAGTCAATATTTAAACTTCTCATTTGGGACACAAGTAGCAATGCCATTGACACAAGACCAACTTAACGGGATCGATTCTTACACAAAGCCAAAGTACGCATGTCCTCTTTCCTTTGTTTGTGCTGATTTATGCTATCATTATCATTGCATATTCTCATTTGGGACACAAGTAGCAATGCCATTGACACAAGACCAACTTAACGGGATCGATTCTTACACAAAGCCAAAGTACGCATGTCCTCTTTCCTTTGTTTGTGCTGATTTATGCAATCATTATCATTTCATTGCTATCCACTCAACTTCTCTTAACATCTACTCCAAAGTTTATCTTCTGTTTACTATATCTATATAAGGCTCTCTGTCTCTGTGTTCCATATCATTTCATAAGAATGGCCCTTAAGAACCTTTGTGTGGCAAAGGTGGTAAATATTATGAACAAATAAAGGTTTCAATTTATTTCGTGAAGGTAGTAGCTTTAGACTTCACCTCTTTGTTTTCGAAGGCTAAACATTGTTTACTAAAGTGTACTGTTTCAGGTAGCTCCGCGCTTGTATCTAGCTAAAACTTATCGTAAAAACTTAATTTAGTTTGGGTTTTTTTTTGTTGGGCAACGGAAGTGGAGGGACTTTCCCGAAAAGCAATTAACTCTCAACTTTTTACACAATTACAATACTCTCAATTTTGTCTAATGTAATTCATGATGATGATGATGAAATGAGAAAAAATGGAATGCTAGCGAAGTTGAAAGAGATAATAATATTATTGGAAAATATATCGCTAACTAAACTTGACTTAGGTACATGGGTTCGATGGGTCATTAATGTCATCAATATCATCATATTATCATGTCACTTAATTTGGAGGACGTGCATGGACTCCCTGCCGAGTTGACAGAGAGCTAATTATCAAATCAACTCCATATGCCCGTTTGTTATCACCTTTATTCATCATATCAAGGATGTAATATGAAACGTGATCTAATTTCAAAGAATTGATTTTTTTCTCTCAACTCAATATTACTATAATAACATTATTTATATTCTGATTAAGTAAGTATATACGTACGTGGGATAAGTTTCTATCTTTTCACAGAACGTGGCTCCATGCTTAGCACAAGTCGGGGTCTCCCCAGGTGGAGCAGGCAAATAAGGATATTTTTTCACTGGATAGTACGAGCTCGGCGGATAGCCACCTAATACCACACAAGTTGAGATGGAGAGAAGCACACCGATCACAACCACTCCAGCGAATCCTGTTGAATAAGATGAGTAGGACGATGATCTTGATCTCCGAAACGATTCCATTATTATTCCAAACATGGTTTTCTCCTTGTAATGAAATCTGCTACGAAGATTATGATGATTTTTGCGGCTACTTGTTGTTGGTGAAACACCACCCACTGATTTGCTACTGTTGTTGCTGCTCCTCGAAGAAGTTAACGTGATCTACATTAAACAACCAGAGAGAAGAGAGTATGAAAATTGAGTATGGAGTAATAAAGTTTCTATCGCAAAAAGGAAATCCGGCTTGTTTGTAAAACTGCTGGAGAGCAGAGGCGCACACATTGTTGAAGAAGATTACAAAGAAGAATGGCAAAACAAAATAGGTATTCATTACGATTGCTGTATGGTCGCTGCTTTTCTAAACCATCTGAAGATATATAGCTACTGAAGGTAAAGGTAAATGTAAGTAAATATATTAAGCTAGTCTAACACGTGCGAAAACCTTAAGCCAAAGAGTCATATTATCAGGTAACGATCGAATCATATATCTTTTTAAATATGTTCATTTTGTTTGTCCGTCGGCTTGGGTGCATGCCGTAATATATAAAGTCTAAACGAAGATACATATATATGAATATGAATACTTATGATATGATATCATCATCAATTGAAAATATATGGAAGTATATTCATCAAAAGACCATGACCACGACCACTGATTAATCTTCTTCTTCAGCAGCTTTTATATAAAGTTTAAAACGTTTATTTTCTACTTATCTCCTTCTCGTTTTTGCCGTCTCTCTGCTTCGTTATATTTCTCCAGCTAGTAATGATACGTTTCATGCTCACATGGCACAATAATGAGTGCAATTTCCCTTTTTATTCCTAAAATCTGTAATTTGTGTGCAATGCTTAAGGGTTGTCTTTAGTACAAAAAGCAAAGCAATAAAATGGGAGCCAAACATCACCTACCGCTGTAGATACAACGTCATGTTTTAAGTACATATATGTCGTGGTAAAAAGTATGTTCTGTTGTTTTATTGTGCTTTTATGTCCAGCAATTTGGTGTGGGAACCGTTCCCATTCACTCTGTACATAGAAATATAAAAAAATTATATCGTCAACAAATAATAATGAATGAGGATGAAATCGTTTTAGGGAGTTTTATTAGAAATTTCGTTGGTGTCTGGAAGAACTCAAAGTATTTCGTTATAATCTAATTCGTGTGAAAAGTTATGGAATGAAATAAACAGAATATATTGAAGGAAAAGAGACTATAATGTTTTTTTCGTATTGATAAAAATCTTTTTGCAAGCCAGCAGTTGTTACTGGAGCTTGAAAACATCATAAAATATCTACTTCATCGTCTGTACGGGTGAATAAGGAAACTATTAATGCTAGACCAATACTGAAGTTTAATGTAAAACAAACCCCTACTCCTACAGACAACAGAATTAGGAGCTACGCACATACATTTCATCTATTTCACTCCCTTTTATCTGATTTCTTCAGTGCTTCAGTCAGAAGCGAGATGTGCATAATCTATTGAGCATGTATTAACACTCTACCATTCATATTCATAATGAACTTCAGTCGTTACGTTTCAATTTCATGAAACCATCAAGCAGTGCCAACATAATGCATTGCATATTCCTTGAATCTCTGTACCAATCTAAAATATATGTAAAATACTAACACCAAAGAGATTCAGAAAACAAATTGTTAAGAATCCCTATCATAATGGCCTATGCGATAGCAAATTCTTACTTGAGTGAGACTAGACTGGAAATATCTAGTTTTGTGACTGCCCACTAATGCAACTTCCCTTCCACCTTAATTCTTTGGCATTTTGGCATAATTTTCTTTATCATGTAAGCTAAACTTACATATATACATACAATCAAAACATTCACAAGAAGAATATGCTCGTTGAGTACATATAGTGCATGGCTCCAAATGTATAAAAATAATGACTGTTCATTAAATGAAATGCTTTAAAATGACATCATGTTTTTTATACTTTCCTCTTTTTCAAGAAAATGTTTAGTATTTTTGTTATTCTTGCAGAACAGTTTCATGGTCAAGCTAGCATACACAAAAAATAGCTGTCTCCAGCACATGTCTGCAGAGTGCGAGTGTAGATTTTGTTGATATACAAAATTAGCTCCTGTTTACACAGGATTTAAAAGGCTACAGAGAGCATTTTTTTTGTAAATTTTCGTCAAAACTACTGTGCAAGATCATATTAAACATTGTCATTTTCTTCTCTCCAGTTCACATAGCCCCTAACTTGCTTGAGTGCCACACTTCGCCACAAGAAGATCCTTAATTAAATAGTAAACCCTTATTTAAATATATACTCACTAAAATTTCTCATCAGTATTCCCAAGTTGAACCTCATTTTTATCCAGAAAATTACACAATAATAATAATAGTAGTTTCGGAATGATAATTACATTACACCAAACCAACTACAATTTATCACCATTTTTCATTCGCCTTCGGACAGAAAGGGGAAGGTTTCTTATTCATGCGCAATAATTTTGATTTACAAACACTTGAAGAAAACATAACACACAACACAATCCTTCTAATTCCCTATATAACCTACATCAAGCTCAGTAAGTTGCACACACAGTCAAATCAAGTCAAGTGTAAGCATGCATATTATATATCATCAAGATTCGTTTCACGCACAAGTTATTCATCATCACTTCACATCCATTCTATATCCACATCACGTTGCTTTTTTTCTTTAAAAATTACATAGTTTTGCTTTGCTTTTGCTACGGGTTCCAAATAATAAATTATCCCAAAAAAGAAACAAGTATAAAATAGCTGTCAAGCCATTATAAGTGCACACTTTTGAGGGGAGCCTAAAGATGTATCTCTATCTATTAAGTGAGCAAAAGCCTTTTAAAATATTATCTCTCCTCTCCTCCATCCTCATCATCATTGTCAAGTAGTATGTCATGTTCATGTGGCAGGCAGCACCCAGCAGCACCAACGAAGAAAAAAAAACTAGGTAGATTTTTTTGTCACTTAAAAAAGAAGTCCAATGTGATGATGATGATGATAATGATGCCTTGATGCCGATCTTTTTATGAAAAAGTTACGCACACACCAAAAATCTCCAAGCCCATCAACTAAACTACTAAAACTACA
>JAANSM010004737.1:0-10923 GCA_036850725.1 Orchesella villosa
TACTGCGAACATGGTCCTTTCTTGTCGTGAATTATGATTTCGTTGTAACTTTTCATAGAGATGGTCATGATGTGTAAAAAGGCGATTGTGAATATTGATCACGGAAGGAATGAAAAGAAGCTGGCAATGAACATAAGCAGAACGTCAGAACGAACTTTTTATTCATTTTCAGTTGCATAAAAAGAACAATGACCTTTCTTTGTGATGACGGTCAGGTTCCTGATTGGGGAGACGTGAGACGATATTATAATTTTGTGAAGATAAATTCTCCAGCATTTATAAATAAAAAGGGGTTTAGCAACCTATTTGAGACTGCACAACCTGTCGATCTATATACGCAGCTCATAACTAAGTACGTCATCAGAAAGAAGGAAGTTACGTAAGTTGGTATTAGAATATTAATGATAGTTTAATATTTCAGTTGAAAGCAGTGACGTATAATATAGTAAAAACTTAGAATAGAATGGTTTATTCTTTTACGAATCCTTGAATGACTTGAATATATCTTTTCGGAATAGCAGATGAAAAGATATTTAATATCGACACAAAGTAGTACTTTAAATACACACATTGTATTTTATATATGGTAAACATTATAAGAATTAAGCACGGAATAAATTCACTTTTATGTAAGAAGTAAAAAAGAACCCTTTGAAATTAGTAGAGGCGAGGTAGATTTTTCTTAATTCCTTTTCCTCGTCATTTAAACCTCCGGCACACATATAAGTATTAGCTTTGCCTTCGTTTTACTTCACCCAAAAATATATAGGAAAAAGCGTTTCTTTGTAGGGGAGCAATTTCAATACAAAGAAACTAGGAGCAACTTCGCCATTAGCACTTCTATTATGCTAATTTAATTACAAGGAGAACTTCCAGATCGTTTCGACAAACTAACCCTTTACCACCGCACCCTATATACACATTGCTATATTCTCGTTGCCCTTTTCCTTTACTAGCTCCCTTGTATATAAAATATACGAGCATTTCGTGTACGTACCTCATCCCATCCAAGGATCCAAGACTACATCTTCCGATAATGAAGATGACAAATGACTCATTCGAATAAGTGTGCATGAACAACTTGGTGAAAGGCAAGAGCCTGTATTTTGCAACAATGCTAGATATGTTTTATACTCAGCAACGACTACATCTGATGCTCATCAAGTAAATGCCTCAAAGCACTAACTAGCTTCGGAGCAGCAGTGCCTAGGCAAATGGTTCTGTTGACATTGCGTAAAATTTCTTGATTACAGGAATAATTTGTACAATTAGATACGAGCCATTAGGCGCATTCTTTTCTTAATGTTAACAGACGATTTCAATTAGTCAGTAATAGATCTCATTATTTTAGCAGGAAAAAGTACTCTTACGTATGTACTTTTCTATGCTAAAAGTGTACGAGCTTTTATATGCTACTTATGTACAATCGACAGAAGTGAAACAGCCCGTTCATTCTATGTGAAGTAACACATTTATCCCCTTTGCGTTCTCTACACACTTTATACTTTTTTTTGAACGAACGGGCTTCTTCCACTAGGATAGAAAAGGAGGGAGCAGAATACATAGACTTTTAGACTACACGCCATAAAATTGTATATTGCGTGCATTGGCTTCGTCTCCACTGTTTCTCTCTTGTGTCAGCTAATCATCAAGCCATCTTGCTTAATTGATGATTTTCCTCATCTTTCTCATTTCTTTTCCCTTGCCATCACCATCATCATCATCATCACTTTCGTGCCATGACCAGGCCAGACTTGAGTTCTTCACATCCAACATCCAACTCCACATCCAAAAGTCTCAGCTTTGTAGCAATATCATTATCAATGAAAAAGTGAAAAGTCTTAAATACGTTATACGTACATCTCAATTTCTCTCTTGTGTCAGCTAATCATCAAGCCATCTTGCTTAATTGATGATTTTCCTCATCTTTCTCATTTCTTTTCCCTTGCCATCATCATCATCATCACTTTCGTGCCATGACCAGGCCAGACTTGAGTTCTTCACATCCAACATCCAACTCCATATCCAAAAAGTCTCAGCTTTGTAGCAATATCATTATCAATGAAAAAGTGAAAAGTCTTAAATACGTTATACGTACATCTCACCGGATACGACTTAAAGTTGGTTGGTTGGTGGTGTAAAGAAGAAATGACTTTTCTCAAGAGCTTTTTTTCCAAGGCTAGCGAAAACTGCATTACCAACACCAGAACTTTCTAGCCTTGCATTAACTATTAAGTACTCACTCACAACCACGCTTTTGGGAGAAAAAAAGTGGTGTAATTTTTTTGCATTTTTTTGTAAGGAAAAAAATCCCTATATACTTTGTAGATGGGTACGCCATTACTTAAAATGGATGTCTTTGGAGATTAAGATTGTTGTAGTTGTGGTAGTGGTTGGTATTTCGTGGTGATACACTTTTACTTTACTAGTTTTTTTTGCAACTGGTGAAAGTGCACTTTCAATATAAATACAGACTCGTCTAGTAGCCTACCAACAACATATACCACACAGCACCACGTTAGAAGCTCTTCTCCGTCCTGCCGCTTTAGTTCTCTCTCATTCATGGAAGCTCTTTTAACAGGAAAAGTTAAAACCAGTAAACGAGGTTAATGCCTGCTGGATCTAGAGCCAAAACTCATCGTCAGTATAAAATGAATATAGTACGGACGTGCACCTTCTTATTAAGCAAAAAAATGTGCTGTTTTTTTCTCTTTAAAAAAAAACCATGTCTGTATTCAGTATATATTTATCCATTTACCCACTTTGAGAAAATGAGGCAGGGATATGATATGATATATAAGATATGAAATTCATTAAACCGTTATTCTGTTTGGAATTTGGATAATACCCTCAGCATTAACAGTTTTTCTCACACAATGAATGTAGAAAGGGCAAATATTGCATTGTGTGATAATCCCCATGCTTATTTTCTTTCTTACACACATTTTCCCTCCAGTGTGTATATATGCGCTTTCTGAACTTTTCGAATAACTTTGCATACTCTCCCATTCCCGTAAACCCCGAGAATTTCCCTTGATCCTGTCTCCTGATACTTTGTTATGTAGGTCATTATGCGTACTGTCAAAACAACTATCACCGTCAACTCACAGTTCCCACGTCCTACCAACAAACACTATTGTTGTAGTATGCAACATTTATATAAATATATTCCCAAATATGTGAAGGGGAAGTGAAAGTATGAAAAACTTGCATAATATACAATACCGTTTCCCACTTCCGCAATATCAAGTGAAAGTCTGCGAAGTTTTTGTGGGGAAGAAGGGCTACTAACATGAGCGTCTTTTGTTGTTTTTATGTTGATGGCGTTGTTGATGATGATGCACAAACTTTACTTTTTTACCATTTTTCTAAAGCACTTCACGCTTATAAAGAATACGTTATTGTGGGACAAAAAGTGGAAGAAAATAGCACCAAATATAGCAATATGGACTAGATATTTGAGTCTTTATAAAGAAAACTTGCTTGGCTTTACTTGACTGTGTCGTTTTTTTGCGAGAAAAGGAACCTGAGAAATATTAAATCTTCAGAAAATGTTTAAAGTAGCTGGATTTGGTCATGCTAAAGTTGAAAAGTTATAAGCTATTTTATAGTTACAACGTTTTGCAGGCTTCCAAGACGAGTAAATCCAGCCACGATTTTTTCCTCAGTGGAATTTTTTGAACGTTTCATTACGGATAAGGTTAAAAAATATGGCTTCCAAAACTTTGGAAATGTCATGTCATTATACATTGATGATCTCGATGGAGTTTCGAGGTCATTTTTAGGTAAAAAGGTTTGAAGGACAAAGATGACAAGAAGCTATATGAAATGTAAAAGTGGAGTGGTTTGGTTCAATACATGTGCACAGCTGTGGCTGCAATATTGCATTATTACAACACAAACAAAAACAAGCCAAATCAAACTGGAAAGATTGATTTTGAAGTGAATAGCATGCTACAAGTGCAGCTGTTCCCCTCATCATCATGCACCTGCACAGTTTTCCTTTCCTCCCTTGTTTACTACAAAACCAACACACCAACCGTCTCAGGACCAAAAAATTGAGTCCTAGAATAAAAATGTTTATTTCCTTCAACATTTTCTTCCCCTTTCTTTTTTCTTCCTTGTTTCATTCACACCCTTCCCATTTCGTTTAAGTCACTCCGTGAATAATGAAGGAGAAGAGAATAAACTTGTTGGAACTTTTTTTGGGGGCTGTCGTCATTACCCCCTATTTTTGGGCAACCCAAACGCTTATTTAATAGATACTTTTATATAATGGAAGAAAGTTTTCTATACAAAACTACGTTATTTGTGTTTACACGGCTTTTTTCAAGCAAAAGCATATCTTGCTCTCTCTCTCTCTCTCTTTCCACTGAAGGAAGTACTTGGCTTCAGGTTTTCTTTTTTCTAACACCCTTCCCATTAAATCTACAAAATTACTTTCCTTTTTTCCACTTCCCCCTTTCGGTTGTCACTTCGCTACACTCCCTCTTTTCTTGGCAAACAACCAGTAGCAAAACCAAAACCGTGTTGCTTGTTTGGTTTCGCCAACTGTTATTATAGTCCTGTTCCTCCTCAAATCATGGAAATCATTGTGATGTCCTGTAACTAACTGCATTTAATACTACCTTCAACCCTTCTCAGTTTGATATATCACGCTAACTATATGCACTTGGTGTAGTTTATAAGCAGCAGATAAGGTCAGACGAAATTAGTTTTTGTAGCTACCTTGAAAGAGCGTGAAAGGCAATGCCATATCATTAGCTCTCCCATATTATATGTAAATAGACATATTATTCTTAAGTTCTTACATAATTCTTTCTTGCAATATAGTTTAACTCTTTCAGGTGAGGTTGAGATTAAAATGAACGAGACCTACCAACAACTTTTGGCAACAGAGAAAAACAATTCACACTATTTCTTTGGATGTTCCTTGAACAATTTTATACTGTGAAAAAAAACCCACTTATATGCTTACATAAAGGAAGTAGCGAGGGTGAAAAAACCGCTTAGCAGTTCATTTTATTATGGATATGTGTTGTAAAGGAAAGTGGGAAAGGAGGAGACAGAAGTGGTGTGTTATATGGCATTGGCCATAGTTTGATATATTGTGTATATGTGTGTGGTGAAACTAGTACACAGTTAGTAGTAGCAAGCAGTTAGGAATATTGCTCTAGGGCTCAATCTGACACTTTTCAATTCTCCTGTGATCTCACGCCGAGTGGAAAAGAAAGAAAGAAAGATGTAGAATGCAATGGGTATTCAGGGATGATAGAACAAAATTCCATTATTATAGATGTTAGACACTCAACCTTAAAAGAAGATATTATGTATATACTTTTATTTCTTTAACGGAAAATTGTTACAACCCCACCAGTAAAGCTTGCATGTCTTGAGGGAACAAAAGTACAGAAAAGAGAAGGAGAGAGAGAGATGAGGATAGGAAGAAAGTGGAAAAGACTGGAGGAGATGAAAGGTTTAGAGGAGCAGGGAAAGGAGAAAAGGAAGGACGCATTTTTGTTGTTTGTAGAGCAAAAGCATTAAGACGATGGAAGACGGGAGGAGATAGGAGAATTTAGTTTGTAATTGAATAATCATGCTTGAAATGGAAGGAAATAGAGAAGGGAAAATACACCTTTTATTATCATCACTGTCATCATCATCAAGACAGGATATATATGCATGTATATAAACGCCCGCTAGTTTTTTGCTCCCGTTTTTACCCTTTTTCTGCTTATTTTAATATTAAGCGTTTACAAAGTAAGCAACGGAAAAAAAGTCTTCCCCTTGGAGAATATAACTACTAAAAGGGGAATTGGCTGAAATCAGTGATGCCTCATCTGCATAACACCAACACCATCATCTTTTCTTAACATGGTTTCTATCCTATGAAAAAAAAGAACTTGAAGAAAGTGCTGTTGCTGTTCTCCCTATTCTGTTGAAATTGCACTGACATTTGAAGAGCTTTTCGTCGGAGTGTTCCGCATAATTACCAATTTATTTTTTCTTAGTATAATAAGTACAACGCCATTTTCTGAACCATGAGGGGTGTTGCATTTTATATGTACTGAACGCACATATTAAAAGTTGTTTGCGCAGTCCTCTCATAATAAGAGGGGAGGGGAGTGATTTACCTTTTGTGGTAGGGTCGGTCGGTCGCTGAAATGGATTAATTTACAAACTTAAATCACTGCAATTTTTTTGCTCCTTTTCTCGGGATATATACTTATGTGTCTAGCTCTTGCTGTTCCAAAAAAATTACAGATTAACATTTGGAAAATTATGTCAGAAACGGATGAAAAGAAGAGCGAAAGTAGAAAGAGTTATGGAAATTGCTTTAAATTATAGTCATCATAACAATCACAAAAGTATTCAAGAAAAAGAGAAATAGTTGAGGCTTTTTTGAGCAGCGTGTATAGTATAGTAGTTTGTGTTATGCTCGTTATGACTTTTGCAGCTGCTCTCGCCTACTTACACTTTTCTGTGTTAGAACTCTCTCTCTACTCTTTTCCCTTCACTGCCAACAGTTCAACCAACCAAGTCTACCAACAAAAAAAAAGTTAACGAAGTTCAGTGGTGTATACAACAGTACACTTTTCCGTAATGTAATATAAAATACCTTTTTCAATGGGCTGCAGAAAATGCATATGAAGTAGTTGAAACTTGCTATTTAAATCCATACAACAAAGATTTATAGTGCCTGTCAAGTGAAAAAGGCCATAAACCTTTCTGGTATTTGCTAGTTTGTTCACAGCAACATAAACTTTCTCTCTTTCTTTCTTTCTCTTTCTCTCTCTCTCTCACTCGCTCACTCTAGTTCTTGTTTTTGCTATTGTATTATTGCATATTTGAAAAATATTTGACTCATAGATTCCGCTACAAATAAAAGGCTGAAAGTTGCCTATCATCATGCTTCAATGAAGTTTCATTCTTGGGCAAAAGAAAGGATTTAAACACGGTTACAGCTTTCATGTTGCTCAATGAAACGAAAAATTGAGAGACTAGTTTGGTTATAAAATTACGTGATTTTTCCTTTGTTTGCTTGGTCTCTTCTCTGATATGTATCTGCAAAAAAATCTAACCCAAGTGATATTGGTTTCTTTTGCGGAAAAGAAAGTTTTATTTTAAAGCGTATCTACATTCAACATCATTTTACGGCACCAAAAATCCTACCCCCAATACCTTATTTTATATAATATGCTCAACATAGATATAAAAATGTATATGAAAGTAAAAGAATGTGAAGAAAAAGTTCGAATTTTCACCAGTTGGACTGGTTCTCCGTAGCCCTTAGCTGAAGACTATGTTTGATACAAGTGCTGCTTTATAGTTTTTATTTTGTTAATAATAAGCGCACTTCTTTCCCACTATTCCCAGCTGTCTTTTGAGTGTACGGAAAAATAAGTTGCACTTTAGCTCACTTTTCTTCCACTCTTCCTTTTCCCTATACATATTTTCCTTTTCATTTTGGATATTCTTGAAAATATATAATCCCAGACTATTTACTTTTGTTTAGTTATGAAAAGTTCAAGTTTTGGTTTCACATTCGTTCACATCATCAAGAAACCAAGTTTCTGCTATTTGATATTGCTTTCTTTTACGTACTCACACACACGAACTATATACATACAATGCAATATAATGTTTGGAAATGAGGAGAACAATAAAGCTTGACGGTTTGGTTTAGCGGTGGTGGTGCTGGTGCCGCGTGTAGAGTATAAGGAAAAACTTTTTCTCAGACTGCTTTCTTTCGTTAGTCGCATCTCAGAATTGTGCGGAACTAAAATAAACGAAATATTTAAAACTTGCATCACCCATACACACAATAAGCGTGTATACTTTCATAGGACCGGCTTATACAGAAAGAAGGAGCAGATCAGTTGAGAAAATTGCTAACGTCAGAGAGGTAGAGTAGAAAATACAGGCAAAATATTATGTACTTATGTATATTAAAACATTTTAATATATATATAGTGGTAAGGAACGCAGAGAAAAGCGCGAGTAGTAAAAAAGAGGAAAGTATCAGAATGAAAGACAAGATGTTAAGCTACATGCTACCACATTACTTGTACATGCTAATATATTACTCACTTGAGTTTCAAACTGCAATAAATTTTACCTTGTTTTCCTTAATTTTCCTCTGAAGTCTAAGTTTTCTTGTGGACTAGACAGAGAAAAGAGATGGTTGTTATACCCAAAAAAAAGGAGTCTCATTCTTCGCTTCAAGTTATTGAAGACAAGAAAAAAAGTGAGGTAGAAAAAGGATGGTAAACAAGCATGACATATAGTAAAATAACAAAAAAGAATATAAAGTATATAGGACACAAAATGTTCTTTTCGATATTCCACGACTTACAACATGCCATGAGTTGACTAGCAAAGGAAAACAAAGTGTGTTTTTTTTTGCAACAACCCAAAACTTTCACCCTACTTTCTCTCTTGGGTAACCTCGTGTTAAATACTTTTAGTTATTTTGTTTTGAAACAGTGTATACTTTTAAAAAAAGCTACCATGCAAATAATACCACAATATTCTCGCCCATTATAGTTGGGTTGGGGTGATACAGTTATTCTCCTCAAGCTAAAATGCAAGTCCATTGTGTTTCATGAATTGTCAACCCATAATTATCACGAAACTCTAATGATTATATTTTTGTTGACTGTTTGAGTGATCCTTGTTCACCAGGAGTAAAAAAAACAGTGCTAATAACACATCAAATTGATGCTGTGTTTTAGTTTTGCAAACGGGAGTTAAATTCAGAGCAGTTAAATTACATAATAAATGCTACAATTACTGTGTGTGTGCTACCCAAAAGTCAGACCACTTATCTAACCAAATTAAGTGTAACAACATGGAGGAGAAAGTTGTTTGGAAAACGGAATCGTGTTTACGTGACAAAAAAGCTGCATACCAATTTTGCGATGCAGAAAACTCTGTTGGAGATATATATGATGACTTATTTTTAGGAAATAAAGTTGTAGTTTGTAGTTTTTGAGCTACCTATATTTCTACTACTACTGCTGATCGATGACAGACATTCATTCTTTTGTTATAAGCACACAAATGAAAGCATGCACAAGAGACATAATAAAACTGTCCGAAAATGCATGTCAACCTAGTATGTGTACATGCAATACCGTATAATTATCATTGTATTTGCTTACCAAAAATTCGTAGCCTATAAGTTTTATATGTATATTTCTAGATGCTAAAAGTTGAGTCAGTTCGAGTTTGAGTCAAGCAAACTGTGAAATACTTAGGTACTATATGTGTATTTAGCTTTGGATGTCTAATATTGAAACTAAAACTAGGCTACACCAACTTGGAGAGAGAAGCAGCATGAACTCTTCTCAAGAATTTAGGTCTCTCACTGCCTAATGGCTCTTTTTGGTCTTTCACCAGTTTTCAAAAGTATATATAAGATTCCTGGAGCGACTGGTTTACCGTACATTATTATTACCGTTATTATCACAAGTTTAGCCCAAGGAAGCAAAAAGTAGTGTAGACGTAGTTGTAAGGGAAGGCATGAAACGCTTCTCTAACTATTACTACAAGTTGTGTGTATGTGTGCACTTCCTCCTTTCATGCTCACTTTCCTTTATTGCTACCCCTTCTTTGGAAAAGGACGAGTGACGACCTCCATCCTCATGTCATACTTTAATATATGTGCATATATGTGTGTGTGTGCTTGTGTGTACTTTTACTTTATACGAGTATGTTTTCTTATTGTGATTACATGACCTCAAGAGTCAGTGGGTGGGAGAGGAATGATGATACATGGCGACTTACAAGAAGAAGAATCACGCAGGTTAACCAGTGCTCCCCACAATTTCGCCTGTTACCATTTACCCCATAAATATTTCAACTTTTAGCCACACACTTGACTTGAGATATTTAATATGAAAAGGGGAAAACAAAGCGCTCCACTATCAACTGCCACATTTCTTCTCCACCCATTGTACTTGAAAGAACATGTGTTTTACATCAGGGGAAGGGAACATGCCAAGCAATACAATCAAATCTAAGCTTTCATCCACTTTCTCACTATATATAGGCGAAGAGAACATGGATGGTGGTGAGAAATACAATGGAGAATTATATGCATGTTATTTTAAGCCTTTTTATATCCTTATATATGTATAATATATAATGCCCCCTCCTCACTACATCACTTACCTACTTGTATAGAATACTAGATTTTATGATAGAACATTTATATATGGGGATGGCGAACAAAGCAATGGAATTATTTCAGGTACTATTTAACAACTTTTGTGGTCACATAAATTTTCGGCTTGACTTACTATTACACAATGGTAATAATGGTTAGCATCTGTTTGGAAGTTCACGTAAAAAGTTGTCAATGTGCAAACAAAAATGGCGTGGGGTTGTTTGCACACACGTTACGTTAGTTTGATTTTAAAGAAACATGGGCAACTCGACTCTCCTTGAGCACATTTGAGTTTGTATGAATTAAAGTATTTATACTTGTGACAAGCTAACGTTTTAATTCAACCTTTGATAATATTGCTCCCTCTAGAGTCTTGGGTCGGTGTGGATCCAGCTCGTCTAACTGCTTGTAAAATTGTAACGGTTTTCCGTGATCCTCAAGACTAAGTATGGATTATTACTGTTATTACAACTATTTTCGGGTGGATATGTTGTAGTTGCTTTTGCGGGCTTAAAGACGCGACTCGACCATTAACATCCACACACGGTATATATATACTTTACCACTTGGTACGCTTTATATAGAGTCAAATAACTTCTAGGGAAAGAAGACAAAGTTATAATGTTTAAAAGTATGTGTATAACCTGTATAAATGAGTGTTATTACGTGGTTTGCAGATAAGTTTTGGTATATAATATGTTAGCAGAAAATTCTTAGATATTTACAAACCCATATAATAATTCAAAGTTATG
>JAANSM010004738.1:0-10921 GCA_036850725.1 Orchesella villosa
TTCACACTTAATTGTGACCTTAGATATGGGCGGAGTCACAAGTTCAATTGTCCCAAATCTTTCGGTTTTTGGAATGTCAATCAGGAAACAATAATGAAGATTGGAACAATCGGACAAAATACAAGCTCTCAGTAAATTTTTCTTGTTAAATATTGAGAACTAACAAACGACATAAACCGCTAGGAACCTATCATGTACTAAAACTATTATTACTTTTATTTATTACGCTCAATTAAAATTTTAAAACAAGAATTATCTTTCCGCTTCTGCTTTCTCGCACTTGGCACAATACTCGTATCAACTGCAACCTCATCATCAATCATCCAGAATGATTAATGGGATGCTCGGCGTCTGTCGTTGCTTCCACGAAGGTCTTACTTCCAGGTCATCCTCCTCCCTCTTCCTCGTCTTGGAACCAGTCGTTTTAATGTTTCACTAAAAACAATCAAATCAATCTTTCAATAATTAAATAAAGGTGAATGTAGATGAGAGTCCACTCTCGTGTGTCATCACGCGGTGATGTTGATTGTTTCAGCATGGTTTATTTAGATTCACGTTTTTCTTGTTTAAAGTCAGCCTTTTAGGTTTGGTGAATGTACGACTGACGAAGAGCATGAATAATTTGAAATTTGCGTGCCTCATCCCATGCCTCAATTTAAGCATTAATGTCGCCTTTGTTCATCATTTACTTTGATCCAGAAGCGTTATGAAATGATGAAATGAATAAAAAGTACTTTGAGCCATGCATTGCGATACAAATGCGAACTGAAAACATTTAGTTATTTCAATTAGAAAAACAATTAATCATATTTATTTCAATTCAGAGATTTTTAAGAGTGTCACGTGTAATGAAGTGTATAACAATTATCATAATTTCCTTTACGTCAGCCTAAACTCCATTTTTTTCTGGCATCAGTGTGATATTAGGTAGTAACACAATTGATTTAATTGTGATACTTGTCGAGATGTGAATTTTTGACATTGCTGTCATCATCACGATAATTGCGACTCGATAACACCAAATCCATGAGCATGTTACATAGTACCTATATCTACCAAAGTTCATTTAACACATCTTTGTAAACACATTTTTTATAATGATCTTAAACAAAAGAAAGTTGAATTACAAACAAAGCATTACAATAAATTCCCAAAAACCAAACAACAAATCTTAACAAAGCTTTCTATTATTTGACGCACACAAAATTCATCCATCGTCAAAACCCACATTTCCCACATTTCTGGACATGTTGTACTGGCTGCTTATCGATCCGGAACCGGGGCACTTACGCAGTCTTCTTCTCCCGCCGATTACGAAGGAATCTGTAAGAGCTTTCACTCATTGTGGGAGGCGGAATAGCTGACGCTTGGATTGCAGTTTGGGGAGTTGATGTGGCTACTCCAACTGAAAAACATGCAAATATTAATTACTAAATCACCGTTAAGGATAGTGTACATTTATTTTGAGCCCATATAGCTATATACATAACATAATTGTGTATGAATTTCACCTGTAATATCCCCTGCTTCGTTAGTTGAAAGAGCTTGGCGTAACGTTGTTCGTTTGAGTAATGTTTTGAGACTTGCTTTCCTTTTAATTTGTCCTTGTCGTTTTGGAAACTTATAAGACGGTAAGGATATTGGAGGTGAACGGTAACGCTGTGCATTTCTGCGATGTTGGTTATTTCCCTCCACTCTGTCACTCATTCCAGCTCGATCCACTTGTCTGCTCTGTACCACAGTCCGGGGTAACTCTGCCACTGCAACTTGCCGATCTCGAACTTCATTGAGGGCATCTAGGCGTTCAATGATTTGATTCAAGGAACCTACAGTTTCATCCTGTCCACTTTTCAAAGTCGTTTGCATTTCACGCCCTTGCTTTCTCAACTCTAGGGTCAGGTTGCCCACCTCTTGTGAAACAAACTCAGAAACCCAATTTTGCAACTGCATGTTGTTGTATCCCACTTGCTCATTATACTTCTTCCCAGCCTCTACCGAGTTCACTTGGGAAGCAGCAGCGTCATTAAAATTAACAGAAGAGACTGACGTCGTTGTATTTAAATTCGGTGGTAGTGAATAATCAGTAGAACAATGGGCAACAGGCTCAACAGAGTTCTCCCGCGCTCGTCGTTCGTTTGGGGTTCCTGCTGGATAAGGAGGAAGTGAATCCAGAAATCTTTGGAAATTATCAATCCGTTTCCAATCCAACATGTTGATTCGCTCATCTTCTCCTGATTGACCTTCAACTTCACCAAGAAACTGAACCTCTGATCTAGAACCCCCTCCCGAGTTTTCGATTTTAATTTGACAAGACTCCGCATCTCTTCTCACGTTTTCCTGTGGTTCAGATGCCCGTGTCGCTGTCACGTTTACACTTTCACTTTGGGAAAGTTGGGATCTCCCTTCAGCGTCGTTACTTTCCAGCCGATTGAGTCCGCGAGCCTCTGCAGCGCTCACATTTTCAGTTTGATTTAGTAACTGTAAACGCTCACGCTCCTTTTCTAGTTGGGCTTCATATTCCTTGTTCGCAGCTAGTATATCTTTCCAGCGTTTTCCATGTGATTTGTAGCTGCGGTTGGGTCGGTACGCAGTCGATTCTGCACTCTTTTTACGTCTCATGTTGCAAGTAGGATAACTTAATAATAGGTCTTTCTATAAAAAACCTGAAGATTTCCTATTTTCTGTTATTGATTGAAAAAAAATACAAACTGGGGTAGAAATCAGAAATGAAATGGTGAGAAAGTACCACTTTAATATGATGGGTGTTCTGAAATACTTCAAGGTCAGTACCGTAAGTCTAACATATAATCTAACAGTTATCATTGGATTACTTGTGAGGTAGTTCAATAATTTTCATTATTAAGTTGGATATTGTATGGAATGGAGTCTGTTACTACAGATGCACGAACAAAATGAAACTTTCATTGAGCATACAGCGTAGCTGGACGTTTATGATTACGAAATAATTTTGTAATTCCTCAAATTCCTTCTTTCAATACTTACGTTAGTCGTTAGCTGCTGTGTTGGTTTAAATTGTGAAATATTATGACGCAATCAATTTGGTGTGTTCTGTACAGATCTGCGTAAAATATATTCTATTTGATTTTACTTCTTTACGCTTTACATCAACTTTCCTTGCTGGTTGATTGATGGTTTTAATTGACATTTTCCATTTGTATGTAATCATGAATGAGGTGGTAGTAAAATAAATTGACCTTACCGAATTCGTCAGTCAATTTAATAGCATGGCTTTGTCTGAATCTGGTAATCTTATTATTACGTATCTTTGACGTTTTCATTCGTTGTCATTTACGACGTAATTTGCACATACTTCGTAGTTGAAAGTTCTAATGCAAACAAAGTCGTGTTTCCAATTCAGTTGGCTCTCAGACAAGTGAAAATAGCTTGTGAGTTAAAGTCTAAAATATAAATAGTTAACAAACAAAAACTAAATATATATTGAGGTAAAAGTCAAAGTGCAAGGTGCGGTTCGCCATTTTCAGTTTAGTAATAAAAATGGCACAAGAAAATCATGAAGTGAATTCGAGTGCCAGTGGCGAAGTGGGGGTGGATTGTGATGGGTTCGAAATCATCGCTAATTTGGAAACAGTGGAGAGACCATCCATAGTCCTGAATAATCCGGATGGAACGGAGCAGCCGTTAGGAGTCCCGGAAATTGTTCAGAACCCTTCCCTTCTTACGAGTGACAATAAAGAAGAAGACGAAAGGTCAGTAACTTCAGAAGAATCACCTATTCAAGAATTGGATCGAGGAGCAGCAGGTAAATTTCAAACTACGTTAAGTTCATTCACTCTGTAGCTGAGGTTGGAGGTTGTAAAATTTTATTTGTATTATTTATTTCTACAAATTTTAAAAACTGTTTCAGAAGAGGTCGAAACCATAACTTTAAGCAGTGATGAAGAACAGGAATCCAATGACTATCGTCCTAGATCTTCCCGTCAATACAATGAGCTCTTACACATGACTGGAATGGCTGCAGTGGCTCCCGTTCTAGGTGCTTCAGTTACAATCGATCCTAACAACATTCCAGTCCCGTTGACTCATGAACAAGTTTATTCTAACACCAGAGCCGATGGGCCACTTGACTTGAGGGTTCCGAATGAGCCCTTGGACTTGCGTATCTCGAGTGTGCCACTGGACTTGACTGTTCGGTTTGAGCCCATTGATTGCAGTGTACACTCACTTCCCTTTGTGCAAATGGTGGAAAAGGAGGAAACAGATTCTGCACAGGATTCGTTGATCAAAAATTTGGAAGTAGTGCCCATTTTCAAGGAAGAACCTGAGGATATCGAAAATGAAACTTCAGATGATGATTTGGGTTCCTTAGCTTCCATTTCTCATCCACCCAACAAATTGGGTAATGAATCTTTAGCTCCCTCGCCTTCTCCCCAAAACCAAGTGAACAATGAGTTGGAGCCTATGGCACCGTCGCCTCCTCCACCTAAATTGGATAATGAGTTGGAATCTATAGAGCTCTCTCCTCCTTCACCCAACAAATTGGATAATGACTCATTAGCGCCCTCTCCTCCACCACCCAGGTTGGACAATGCATTGGAATTTTTAGCACCCACTTCGCCCCAACCCAGCAAATTGGATAATGAAATGGGGTCTATAGTAGCCTCTGTTCCTCCAGCAAACCAATCGGATGATCCTCAAAAAGTCATTAGTGGAGTCATGGATGCGCCAGAACCACGTCCGCAACGCATTGGTAAGTTCAAAATTATTGGTATACCCATTGTCACTCGCTTTTTCTATCTTTTAAACAAATATTTTTTATTTATTGCCATTTTCAGCTGAACCAAGACTTGTAGCAGTGGATATCCGTATGTGTTTTATCGTCAATTAATGCCTTTATTATTTCTTTATTATTTTTTTTATTAATTTACATATAATGAATTCAAGTCACCCCACTTTTTGATATTTAGTCTTGAATCCGCCTCGTATTGATGTCAACAATGGGAATGAAGTTGAAGATCTGGAAACGGAGAATCCTGTGCCCAATGATACTCCTGTAACTAGCAAGATTCGAAGGTCTTCCCGAATTGCACAGAAAATTAAAGCACGGGAGAATACATTAGAATTCAAAACTGCAAAGCAACCGAAAAAGGATCTGAAGGTGCATCAGGGTCTGGTCCATATGGACGAATCGAAATGCAAAATTCTAGCTGCTCCCATCACGGAAGCTGCTGCTGGAACTGCCTTTGTGGCTAACCCATCCGCATCCAGTTCCAGAATTCTGCATGACCCACCACATCATCTTGATAGAAATATTGTGTTTACTCCGCAGTTTAGGCAGTTTTTCGGTGAAAACTTTCCAGGATATGAGATGGAGCCAGAAGTAGAGTTTGAGGAAAGGCTTAGTTTTCTAGACTGAGAAGTAGTATCGCATATTATTTCAAAATTAATGAGTACTTTTATTCATTTCGCAAGAGATTTCCCATGAACTAAAACTTTCTTTACTTTCACCCATGACCGACCTTATTTCAGGGACGTAGTTGAAAATGGCAATTACGTATGAATTTGTCCAAGTATTATTTTGTATTTGAAACTGGCTGGCATATATGCAAATATTCTAGTCAAATAATCAAGTAACAATAATTAAAATTATAATTACAATTTTTGTATAAAGAGAAGGTATTTATAGTCACTATTTATAATTACAATTGGCTTCACCATTTTTGGTATATAAACTGAAGTTGAATCATTTATTTGCATCAACTATGAATTTTAGAAACTTGTACAGAGCATCAGCAGATGCGTTATTAAATTATTCCATGAAGAAATACGTCCTTATGCTTTCACTTTTAGATACTCACATTTATGAACTTTTATTGCAACAAGTTAACAATAAATTATTTTCATTATAAGCTTGAAATGGAAACTGACTGCATATGTAGTCATTCATACATTAATTGATAATACCTATTTTTATTATGAATGCTCACCGCGGAATTTTATCCACTACCTGAATTGAGTGAAGGCCCTCGACACACTATTATTGCTATGTATAGTTTTGCGCGAGAGGTACATATACTATAGAAATTGCTATTCTATTATGTGTGCAAAGTAATTACAGTTACTCTTTGTAATCACTCATAACCATTATTATGAATAGCCGTAAATTAAAAGGTATTTATAAGGTTTACCAGCAAAGCCTGCGACTGCACGCTAAGGCGTGCAGAGAGTTTTGAAAATATTGGAGCTAGAAAAACAGCATCTAGCATTAGAAAATGGATCTAGCCGCTGCCCGTTTGGGAATAATAAGAGTAAGTTTTTTTGCTGCGAGTTCATAAATTGTCAAAATCCCATTAAACGATCAATCCATGACAGGCGAAATAAATACCTTATGGTAGTAGTAAGTGGTCCGTAACTTAAGATTTTTACTACTAATCAATCCGTATCTACCTTCATGAACATACTGATCTTCGCATATCCTTACTTTAATTGTTCTTCCGAGATATTCTCATAAACTTTTTTCTAAATATGGATGTTTATTGCATAACATTATATAAATGAAAGTAAAATGCAACCATTATGTCCAATATGAGTGTTGCATACTGATTAAATTGCACTTGAATTCGATATGAAGTTTTGTAAATGGACGAGCTCAACATATTTTGCTTGGGCTACCCATGTTTGTGTTTTTGCAGCATATGTATATTTTTATTGAAACCACACTTAACTAAAGCAGACTATTTTTCCTGGGAATAAAATGCGATTTTCTTCAAGGTTTTTTTTCAGCTAATAGTATCAAGTTTTAGAGTATTTGAAGTTCGATGAAAATGCATAATGTGTGATGCAGTGTTTTTGTTCGGTTAGATTTGGTCAAGGCTAACTGCAAAAATGGAATCAAATTGAATAGGATGAATAAGGCTTACTCAAACTTTCAAATGAAGACAAAAAAAGTTTCTAGTTTCAGTTGCGGAGTTAATGGAGTCTAGTTCCCTTTCCAATTTATCTGCTGCTGTGGAAAACGACTACAGTGCAGATGCTAAAAATGATAAAAAATTATATATGGAGTTCTGCAACCAACTTGTTCCCCTGAAGTGGTTCGAACCTGGTATCAAATTGATTGTACTGGAAAAGAAATCTTTGATTGAAAATGATTTTTCTTTATTGTGCATTGAGGACAAGCTGGAAGTTGGCATTGAATGTTGACTCTGATGAAAAGTATATGAGAAACTCGTAATAAGAAGTGAAGGTGCCTCCATTCACATATTTGTTCACTGCGAGTTTTTCCAGGCTCATTGTATTCGACAATAATTTATTATCACTGTAATAGTTTGTATATTACGTTATTACTTAATGATTTGTAAATTCTGGATTGGATTCTTATTTTTGCCTCTACGATCCTTTAGAACAAATTAAAATCTGTGTGAAAAACTAAGTACTTGTAACGACTCACAATTTTTGCATATGAATTTAACCAGCAATCACCCTCCTATTTACTCCACGATGATGATCACAGCATGTTTTTTACATTTCCTTCGTATCATTTTCCTGAGGTACACGCGGAAATGGATATATAAAAAGATTTCATATTGCATTGAGCTGGTCGATGATTGCGCAATATATTTTAGCTCAAGAATAGCGTGTGTTTTGTTCATGCAGGATTCGATTCGAATTCATCAAACTCAAGTTCACACGTCGTGTTTTTTTACTGTAGCTCTTGTTATGCGCAAAGTTTGAGTTCATGTCGAATAATTTATTCCGTAGACAACGAATAAGCGTTTAAAAAATTGTCTTGTGCATTCATTTCACTGTTCACATCAAAATTCACGATAAAATGGACAATTTTAACTAGTTTGTAGTGCAGTAGTGGGGTATTTGTTACTAATTACCAACGTCAAACGTTCAACTGCTATCAGTTGTTGGGGTAAAAACTGATAGTGAATAGAGGAGAACTTCCATCAGGTAAAGTCGACTATGTCGTTAATGGTTTATTCACCTGTCGACGCCAACAGGAACGACACAACTTCTGAATGCAACTCATCATTTAAGAAGGCTTCTAAACGTCGACGGTCGAATGGAAACATTGTTGATTATGTTATCAGTTCAGAGGTACATTTTAAATTTTAACGTTTTATAATTGTTGATTGTCAATTGTTAATATTTTGATTTGTTACCACATTCAATCATCGTGATGTTTTTTCATTATTCATCAGTTATTGATTAAGGATTCGTCATAAATTTACTTGATCATTGATAGAATTGTCAGGTGTGCTTATATAGATCAAGGAAAAACAATTTTCGTTCGAGTGGAACCTAAAAGACTATTCAACTCAACACTTAGCAGCAGGTTCCCTGAGATTCGATCACCAATTCTGGTTGGAGGTTCAAAAAGCCAGCATAACTGGTAATGTTACTATTGACAATGAAAAATGTATTCATTATTATTTATAACTCACACACTTCTCTTTTGATTTCACTTTTAGAAGTGTGTAAGGATGACGGTTTGAATGTACAAACAAATAAAATGATGTAATAATTGATATTTAGGCAAACGACGATTATTCCAAAGAGGCTCATTAAAGAAAAGGTATTCACTTCCGTGTTTTTTATCCTAATTGGCTTCGGTGATGATGATGATAAGGCCTCTCCGGCTCGGAAAATTCGAGGATGCTTCCAACTCTGTGTTATAAATGCTGCTGGGCTCCCTGTCATTGAAGATTGAACCAAGCAATTTTATCTTCCAACTCCTTCCTCCCCTTTTTCAAAAGCTCTAGCTCCACCTTTAGATTGTCCACCCCCTCTTTCAACTTATCACTCACTCTCATTTGCAGGTCCTCCACCTCCTTTGACTTCTCCAGGAAGGCTGTCGGATCCACCACCAGAGAACTCCTGCTCACGCTACACATGCGAATGCTCTTGATTTTCTAATCGTAAGTTTAGCTTCTCTACTTCCTCCTCCAACCTTTTGATCTGCTCCTGAACCTCCTTCAACAGATATCTCTTGGTTTTTCAAGGCATCTCATTTCTCTTCTGTTCTATTCAAGCTGCAATTTAAGCTATATCAGTTCTCTGGAATTCCGAGGACGGGGAAGGGATACTGAATTCTGAGTTGGGATTGCCGTTGACGTTGACCACCATCGAACTCCACTATAAAACTAGCTGGAGGACCCACGTTTACAAATCTTACTATTCCAGTGTCACTGCGCTTCCGCTTTCTCTCACTTGACACAGAATTCGTGTCAACTCCAATCTCATCATCGGATTAATGGGATACTCGCCGTCTGTCGTTGCCTCCACGAAGGTATTGCTTCCTACTCATCGCCTCCCTCTTCCTCGTCTCGGAACAACTCATTTGAATTGTTTAATTAAAAAACAATCAAATGAATCTCTCAATAGTGGTGAAGTGATCTACGGGAGTACTTGTTTAACAAACGCTGTATGCGTAACTACAAATTACTCACGAATTACATTACATTACATAACAACGATTTATTCATTTGTAATATGTTAGCGTTTATTACAGAATTTTTGTAAGACTTTCGATGACGTTGACCACATTTATAGGCGGCTTGAAGTCAAATTGAATGTAGATGAAAATCCTCTCGCATAGTGAAGTGATCTACGGGAGTACTTGTTTAACAAACGCTGTATGCGTAACTACAAATTACTTACGAATTACATTACATTACATAACAAGGATTTATTCATTTGTAATATGTTAGCGTTTGTTACAGAATTTTTGTAAGACTTTTGATGACGTTGACCACATTTATAGGCGGCTTGCAGTCAAATTGAATGTAGATGAAAATCCTCTCGCATGTCTGGCTCATGTCTTTTCGATTCTGTTACAGAATCAACAGCATATATTACAGTGGAATGGTTTTCACACTTAATTGTGACCTTAGATATGGGCGGAGTCACAAGTTCAATTGTCCCAAATCTTTCGGTATTTTGGAATGTCAATCAGGAAACAATAATGAAGATTGGAACAATCGGACAAAATCCAAGCTCTCAGTAAATTTTTGTTGTTAAATATTGAGAACTAACAAACGACATAACCACTAGGAATTTTTACGAAACTATCATGTGCCAAAACCATTATTACATTACTTTTATTTATTACGCTCAATTAAAATTTTAAAACAAGAATTGTCTTTCCGCTTCTGCTTTCTCGCACTTTGCACAATACTCGTATCAACTGCAACCTCATCATCAATCCTCCAGAATGATTAATGGGATGCTTGGCGTCTGTCGTTGCCTCCACGAAGGTCTTGCTTCCTGCTCATACTCCTCCCTCTTCCTTGTCTTGGAACCAGTCGTTTTAATGTTTCACTAAAAACAATCAAATCAATCTTTCAATAATTAAATAAAGGTGAATGTAGATGAGAGTCCACTCTCCTGTGTCATCACGCGTTGATGTTGATTGTTTCAGCATGTATTAGCTCTATTTCTATTAAAATAATTGATGAAGGACCAACTGAAATTCCGAATTTCAGTACTATTTATTTATGCCGATGGTATGCACAAACTCAACGATAGCTCAATGAAAAATAACACGATGTCAGCACGGCAAAGTTCACTACAAAATACCACGTTCGACTTTATTTTATTGCAAAGGCAATCAAAATAACTTCACACAAAATTGCCTATTTAAACTCACTTCCAAAATCAAATATTAAAATGACTAGCAAACTGACTAGTCAACTAAAAATAAAAAAACAAGAGCAAAAACACAGTAACAATCTACAGAATAACAGAATAACAGTCAAATACTTCAATGGACAGCAATTCGGACAGTCAACCAAAATACCAATATCCTCAGTCTTATATACTACTGGACTGAGTCGAAAAAGAGACGCTATCTCCTAAAATTATCCACCTGTCCAATTACAACTAAACAGCAAAAACTCTCCTAACCAATAACAAACACTTTTATAACCACCAATAA
>JAANSM010004739.1:0-10917 GCA_036850725.1 Orchesella villosa
TCATAATTACTTGAGAACTATATTTTACCAGCAATAGATAGAGGAGCAAATTCTCTATAACTGGGACTATTATCTTTCAAAATTTCACTCCGGAACTTACTTTTTCGTTTAAACAAACAATCTCCACTATTAAACATAATTACAATTCTTTAACATTGTCAAACTTTAATGTAAATTCGGAAACGGTTTCGGTTCAACTGCTGCAAGTTTAAATTACCAGAGAACGAAATTAATTGTGCATTGTATTGGAGCATAAAGTTTTTCCTCACTAACAAAAATTAGGCAGCACGGCTGACTTCTATTAAATTATGAAATAAAAAATCACATCAACACGACAAATCATTTGGAGCATTTATAGCAATACGAAATATATTCTTACAAGTTATTGATTATTAATAATCAATTACTGTTCTTACCAATTATGTTATCATTGATTACTTTGGTCAATAGTAAATATTAGTTAATGTCCGCCAGATACTTGCAGCATTTACAATGACTGACTGGTGCATGTTTCGTGTGCCCACAATATTTTACATGATCATGCAATTCATGTTAGATTATTCATGTCTTGACATGTGTTTCCCTTGGAACTCATGTATCATGTCTAGCTTTTCTTTCATGTTTTCCACATGAAAAGCAACATGACATGAAAATTTCATGTACATGAGACATGATCCATTCACTAAGATATTTGTTTCACCAAAGTAGAAATATCTGTTAAATGGAGACTACAACATGTTTGTCCTCGAGCAGGAACAGTCGGACCATATTCAATCTTTTTAACAACCTTTCCGCTCTACAATCTACGATTCTAATAACATTCAACACCCGTTCACATTCAACGAGTTAATAGTTTACTCGTTGCAATTGCGGTTTCTGTCGATGTACTGCAGTTTCTTTTTGAAGGAATTCAAGCCAGCTATTTTAATATTTTTATTGCAGAGATTTTTTTGAAAACATTCTTAATTACTTGGTAATTGACTTGCATAACGGTTATAAGCAAATCGATTGCGTTGTAAACTTTCGGGGTACTAATTTGAGATTTCGGAAATGAGGATTTTTTGTTATACTCCTAATCTTGTAGAAATCTGGCAACCCAGTATACTCTAGCTTTCGGATTTTTTCCATCGTGAATAAAGAGTATAATTGAGTCATATGCATTTGCTGAAATCATACAGTGCCGTGTGTTAAATTTTATCGAATGTAAACTGCTTTGTGTTTAAATATAATTCCACATTCTTATCTTTCACTAATTCTTATCTATGATATGATATCGAATGCTCAAAAATTATTCATGCCTATATATGAGTAAGCTTAGTAAGTGTTTGTGCACAATGTATGCGCATTGCGTTATCAAAATTACGACATTGTTGAATTTCTTGTTTCATAGTTCAAGTTCAGCCACTAACATTGATTGGATTCATTCATTACTTTATTAACGTATTAACATGCATCAGTCATATAACAGGCTGTCCTACAGGTAAAATAGCCTGTTACTGAAGGCTTGCAGTAACACCATGAAAATTATACATGCTAGAATCCATTCAAAGCAAGTCAGGCATCAAATTACAGAAACCGTATCATTATGAATTAACCCTAACAAAAACACAACTCCATTAAAACGGCTAAAGTTATTCTAAAACATACCAGGTCATACTCATACTTATTTTAGTGTAAAGTTACAAATTATATACGTAAATTATCTTGCATCAATCAATCGTACAATAAATAATCTATGCAAGCAATCCTAGTACATACATTCCAACACGCAATTTCTTCACAACAGATAACAACCCTAAAACGCTCCCTATCTAACGTCAAAAATTCTTCTTTTTTTACATTTTTCAGATTAGTTGATTATTTATGATAAAAATGGCAAATTCAGAAAAATTTAAAATTCACCAGAAGATTGCTTGCCACGCTAACAGCCATAATTGATTGACTAGGATGAAAGATTCATTCGAAGTGATTAGAAGAATGACTAATACGGTGTTGCGAGTCGATGCTATGTCATTTGATATTGTGCAAGTCATTGACAGATTCTGGAGGATCCATCAGAGCTGCATTAATATTTGCTTGGATCAAACAGAGCTGCATGCATATATGTATAGGCATATACCTATTACTAGTCTTATTGTCCAAAGCTTGCAAATACAAATGTTTCTCATACGTTTCAGATTGCTCTTAAACATTATAAGAGTGTATTTGGTCACATAATCCGTAGGTGAGGCGCACCTTATAATTGCATATTTTATATATGATAGAAATAGATACATATAACCTACTAGCAAGCTAGTCGTGGATACACCGCGATGGAAGAAAACCGCATTTAAAAAAATCGTAGTAAGGTAGACGTTTGCTGGTTTTCACATAATCCATTTATGTAGCATATAACCCGCTTGCTCTACACATAAGTACGCAAGTAGAACCCGTAGGAGTTATATTGTGTCCCTCCAAAGAAGAAGGCTGTTCCGATTTTTATATTAACATTGATGTATGCATGCGCAAAAATTATGTAAAAAGCTCTGCAAAGTTATGTAATTATGTAAAATGATCCATCTTCAGGCATCATTATGACCGATTCATATTTTTACCAAATAAACCCTGTTAAATCATAAATAGTTCAATATTAATTGAGCAATCGAGTGACCTCCGATTGTTTTTCGATTTATATACTCATGCACATCATCATCATCAAAATACATTGATACAATAAAATTTGGTCATTATGTCAAGTATGCACAAGTGCAAGTTACAAATAACGCTTACTTAACAGTAATACCCAACTTGGTCAACCTTTTGTGTTAAATATAAAGCAGTGACAAAGTGAGAGAGATCGTTCAGTTCGGGCCTCAGAGTTAAGAATGCTTTTACTAATTATCTTTAGTTGCGTTTTTCAACTCATTATGATCGTCATACACGCGTTTCACACTGACAATGACCATGCACGAGATTGCATACGCTAGATATTTGCACATTGCCCAGTTTTCTTACATACCAAACTATTCATACATTTATAACTTATGCTAGCTATCATACTTGATATTAATGATATTTATATTTCCTTATTAATATACCTAAGAAAGACCCAAAGTTTGGTACAAGTTGGGCATTTTTTTGCTTAAACGCTTTATTGTGTACATGCAGTTACCCATTTTGACGCCTTTACTGAAATTCGCTGTTATTATTATTAACACTATTATGCTTTTTGGCAATCCTGTTATAAACTCAAGTAGTGGTATAACTTTCGGTATGGGTCATTTAGATCGTCCGCTAAACCCCGACGTACTAAACGCCCATGTCCAAAATGTCGATTTTAAAAAACGGGGAATGTCAAAAAGGTCGATTCATAAACATATACAGTAATATTAACACGGGACATGTCCTCATGCGATAACTTAAGCTGGAAAGTATATAGCCTTTGAAAATAAAAATATAGTCAGCAGGCAGTCAGTAAGATGCAAAAGGATATTGGGAGCTAATTCGTCCACTCACCCCAACCGGAGTAAATTTCTAAAATTTTCAATATCATTCTACAACAAAACTAATGTTACAATACGGATTCACGTTAGAACAATAATTTTGATGCAAATTAAATACACTTGAAGCGTGAGTTTGCTTTCAGGTAATCATATAAGATAAGCTACAAGTAATTAAAGATAAAAAGCAAGTCATTCAATCAAAACCTATAAATGCACATATACGAAATGCAAACCATTTTGCTGTTTTTTTAGTTTTAATTGAGTTTGCTTTGATGTTTAATTGTTTGTCATTTCACATTTGAATAACTCTGGTCAATCTTAATATCGAATATTAAACGCATGACTTTAAGTTGTAGAGGTTCGATTGATATAACATCTAATGGCTAACGAATAAAAGCAGTTGGCAGTCTTCTCAACTGTCGTCATTCAAAGGTATAAAACTTCACAATTTATCATCAACTGTCAACGACCAACACATTCATTTAAAAAGGAATGGCAAAATTATAAAATATGGAGCGTCGAATCCAAAGAAGTTTTGTCCTCTGTCACTGGTGACACAGATATTGTTTATATAGGTAACCCAATGAACATTTTCGTGACGGCAAGTTGTCTTGCCGGTATCGGCATTTGGTGATGGATCCGTGCCCAGATGCCCCTTTTGCCGATTATGCCAGTACATTAGGCAGGCGCTAGCAGTTGCCATTGTCATTGCATTGCTGATCCGGTATCCGGCAACGCATAAACCGTGCTGGTATATTATGCTGCTAGCGTTGGCACCCCGGTACATAAAACACGTGACGATGCATTTATCAAATCAAATGCGATATCGTAAACAATGAAATGAAGATTAGAATAATGCATAAAAGAATGCTATTACAAATTGGTGTAACAAACTAAATTCGCCATTCATTTATTGAAAACAACATTGGTACATGGGCATTACAGTTATAATCCAAATTAACTTACAATGGAATAAAGTATAAACAAAATTAAGTACTATCAGAATGGCACATAGGTATGCATAAAAACTTATCCTTGAATGGCAATTTAATACACTTTTTATACAATGTAGATCTTAGACAATCAATTGGTTGTAGTAGTTCACTTACAATGAATACGCCTAATTGTGAACTGTTTATAGGGTACCAGGGAACGGGAATTTGATCACGAAAAATACCAATTTTGATAGAATCACAATCAGTAAACTCAACTACCATGCATAATCTCAAGTCATTTGTTATATAACAACGATCGCGATCAAGTTTATCTGAAATAGTATTATGTTTAGTCGATGATGCCACTCCAATGAACTCCTTTTCTTTGAGCCGTCTTACTAATTGAGACAACTGTGAATGATTGGCCCTTATTGCCGATTTCAAGGTTTTCATATGATTTTCGAATCTGAAAGCACTTATTCGGTCAAGACAGCCATTAACTAAAACATCTAAATGAAGATGGGATAAAGAATGAACGTTGTATGCCATACTATCCTTATCACAAACCTTTTCAAAATCATCTACAAACTTCATTAGAAGCGAGCCTGCAAAATTTATCCATTCAACATTGTTAGGGTCATCTAAATATATTAGTAAGTACATTCCAGTGTGGAATAACATAAAATGTGCATATTTTTGCCGATCTAATATTCCATTTAAAACCACTGGTCCAACATATAATAAAAACGTACGAAACTCTGTGGCTTTCCAGTGTTTAAGTTAATCTAACCTCCGTGTTTTTCTTGAAAAATCACTAGGAATGCATGACTTTAGTCGAATCATGCGCCTTGATATCTTCTTAATTAGCTTAAGCCTAACTTTATGTGGCAAAGGACCATTCACCCACAGTAAAAGTAACTTTTTCATTACTCCTAAGCAACAAAGGTGCATGTAGTCTAATGGTATTTGACTAACCATGCCTAATTTTATTAAATTTAACGGTGTATCTCCTTCGTGGCGCATGGTGTGAGATTTAGTTGCAAAGGTTTCATCATTATGAAACTGTGTCAACTTGCTGCCTAAATATACAACACGACGACGCCATTTTCCTTTCCTACAGCACCTCTCACAACCGTAGTACGCATAATGGTTTTTAATATGCTTTATAAAACTACGCGCTGGTGCGTCTGCAATCACACAACGAATTCTCAGATGATATATTTTATCGAAACACATAAACCCATCCTCAAGTAAGCGCACCTCATTTATAAATGGCTCTAGAAATTCGTTCAGGTTTTGAGTTTTGAGGTTTTGTGTTTCCACAAAATAAGCTAATTACAAAAACCTCCTTATTAAGGTCTTGGTCAAAATATCCTAATATAGGCCAAAATTGAGCATTAGAACTCTTACTAATTGGTAGCCCGTCTATGCCTGCGCTCAGTGTTATTAAATTTTCCACGTCTTTAAAGTTGGATAATGAAGGACGCGTAGCATAAAGCAGCCCCTTTTCAATAACAGATTCAAGTTTTTTACGAATTCCAAAATGAAACATTTGATCACCTTGTACAGCAACAGTATTTGAAGTCGATGGGGTTCCTAAAAGTGTTCTAGGAGCTTTTGGAAATCTATCTTGTGGCAGCCATTTTCGTAAGTTAACTAAAAGGTCCTTTAGAGCAGTGTGTGATATATTATTATTTACAGCCCATACTCCTACTGCCTGAGGTTTTGTAAGATCAAATGGCATATCTCTTTCGCTATAACCTGCATAACTATTTATACTATCATTATTCACTACCGTATCATTGTCTGTAATTTCATTGGAACGACTTAATTCGAGACGTTCAAATCTGAGCTTTGTTCTCCGAATTACGGTGTGGCGTAGCGGCGTAGTTTGGCATGGAGGGGGGATCATCGGTGTCCGAATTCGGCATAAAGCTGAGCTCACTGCCTTCTGAATCATTCGGTTCCGCGTTCTTCTTGGAGTTTCCGCATGTCTTTGGCCTCCAACTACTGCCAGGCCGTTCCGTGGAACCTCTGAACCATCGCCCGATGTATTTATTAATTTCCTCGTCCGTCGTTTGAGTATCATGTGGTGATTTATGGACAGCATCTGAAAAAGACAATATTTATTTGTCTGGTATTATCGCAGGTCTTACCGAAGTAGTTTTGTTGAGCTAAATTATGAGTTGTCTGATATCCAAAATGTGGTGCATGATGACTCTCAAGGTTTGCAATTAAGGTTGATATGCTGCTTTAAATCCCACGTATTGTTGATATCCGAGATCCTGAACTTGGGGCGCCAGTGGTGGTGATGGCATTGTAGGTGTGACAGTTGTCGCATACGGTGGATTGGGATCTTGAGTTGAATTAAAGAATAAATTGAGCACATGTATTATAAAATTACTAAGAATTCATTTCATAAAATAAAGTTTACGGTTGGCTTACGCCCGGGAGGTACTGGTTGCTGTAGATCACATTCTGGCAAAGGATTTGACTGTCTTAACGCTCGTTTCTCAACCAATTTGACTGACTGTGAGCTTACTCTTTTATAAGCTGAAAATTAAATCCAACAATGAGGTTTTAAAAGTGTCCCGATGTCGTTAGTAGACCAAATGTCTGGTTCAAATTTGGTTTTTAAACTTACGTCTTAATATGAATGTTGATGGTGCAACGAAAGTTGATGTTGACGGTGCCTCGAAAGTGGATGTTGACGGTGCCTCGGGAGTGGGTGTAGTCGGGTCCACCTCAGTTTTCAAGATAAATTTAGTTGGTCTCTCCGCTTCACTTGCATCAGTATCGGAATGAAGTACATAACGATCCGCCTTTTGTTGACCCCGATCATAGTTGTCTACAGAATATTTTGATTCGTTTAGGAATAACATCAATCACAAAATACAGTATTTATCCAGCATAAGTCACATAAGGCCAAACATATTTTACTCACCGTAGCTTTTAACTATGTATACAGGAAATAACCTCCAATCCTTCTTTGGAAATGATGATGAGTCTTGAACCAAATTGGCGAAATCTTTGGATATGTGACTTGGCCAGTGCGATCTCTTTTGGTCAGTGCTAATCCAGGTTTTCGGAACCACTTCAATTGTCACAAGTAAAATGGACAACTACAAAGTTTTTTAATGGAAGTGCCATGATAACTGTTATAAGTAAAACCGATAGCAGTATTCTGACTACACGTTAATGAAATCTGGAGGGTTTATCAACCAACAGGCACAAAAACAGGCGTGCGTTTGTGTTGTTTGCTCGCAGCAATACTTGCTGGTATTAAAGGCTTTGTGATGAGATGGAGAGGAGCGCCAAGACACACTGTTGGGAATGTGTGGTTTCGGTGAAGAAATTAGGATACACAGCAATGTTGGCTTTGAGTGCAACTATAGATGCATTTCAAGCACTGGCAAACGTTCACGAATATTGCATTCGTTTGGCAATACAAAGCCAATGCTGGCCCATCATTAGGTGTGCATGCATCGGCTATCCTATGCTTGCTTGCTACGTTCTATGTACTACGCTATAGGCGCAATTTAAACATCACAAGATCGTCACTTAGCCAGCATTATGAAATTTTAAGCCGTCACCAAAACCCCATATAATGCTGACTGGGAACACACGTCTTCGACTTTCCTAAACCTACACCTTGATCAATTACCAAACACTTTTTTAACTAATAAAAATAAACAGTAATAATTAAAACTTACCTACACACTTGATGACCTAGAACAAATGACAGAGTAAACATCATTGATCATACCAACCATCAGCGAAAATATGATGAGAAAAAGTTGTGATTTGTTCTATATATGCTTTTTATGCGTAATATGAAAAACCCCTTTTCTCACGCAGAGCTTTGATACTTCAGCTGTTAATCGGGGCACTAAGAAACGCAGTAATGTGTATAACGCAAACAATATGCGGGCAGGCATTATCGCTACTTACGGATGGAGACAGCCTAGTATTAACCGCAGCTTATAAGAGAGAAGTATGTGCAAAACATGTTACTTAAAGGTGATAGATACGATACACTTTTAGCATTCTTAGCCTAATTTAATAAAATAACATCTAGCGTTAAATTAACGGTTTACGATACGGCTTCAGTTCAAGAACGCTTATATAAAAAATCAGAAACGAGTACTTATGATGGTAATTTAACATAAACCATTAACGTAATTGGTTAGCTTCCAAATGTTACGCAGAATGACGACTAGACTTGTCCAAAAATTTAGTTCTGAAGTCAATAATAATATGTATGTAAATACGTACAAAAAATGTGCGTATCAATGAAGTTCGACCCTTCTCAAAAGTAAGGCCGGACTTCATTAATTGATAAAGTATCGAGTCAATTTGCCCGCAATGTGAACTTTACAATGGCTTTTTACATATTTTTCAACTCAGTTACATATTTTTGAAGGTAACATGGTAGTTTCCATAAACAAAATTACCAAAGTTCAATGGAATTTTTTCCATATAATTATGAAAAAACCATCGAAATATCCAAAATTACAGCGAATTTAAGGTAAAATCCTAAAATATGTAACTAAATATTATGTAATATGTAGTAATCCATGAAATATGTAAAATATGTAATTATAAAGTGGGCTTAAACTACTGCAGTGGTCACCAAATGTACTCCTACAAAATCTAGAACCAATCCGATATCGTATGAAAAACATGTATTTACATGTTTTGGACAAGTCTAATGATGACACATTCCTACACAATTTGCATGTTCATTTAAAACTAATAAATGACCAAATGAATCTATGAAAAATGTTCCTAAATAGTTTGTTTAGTTGTTGCATAAAATTGCAAGTGCTGAAGCAACTAAAATCAAAGTCGATGTTTTGTTCCTCGACTTTAAAAACTGTCAATGTTTTGTACTGGGGACGTTGCGGTCGACCTTATGGGTTGCCGACCTTTTATTCGACGATCTGTTTACCTAAACCCTAACTTTCAAATTAAAAAGTTCCCTTTACATCTATATGACTGATAAACTGTTATGAAATGCATCACATAGTTAACAAACACTTGAAACGTAATTAGAAAGTAGATTTGATTGATTACAATTGATGAACCCTGACGTAAACTGCAAAAGTACAATCTGTAAATTCGATGCGACATCAAAGTATCGAATATAGTCTCACAGCATAAGTGCATGATTTTTCATCGTTTCATACTTTACTTCATATTTCTTCTTCATATTTCAAGTCAATCGAAAAACAGAATATCTTTTAAATTTAGGTACCAGCTACTAAACACAATCGGTTCAGTGCATTATAAGTAATTTTGTGTAATCTCTATATTTAACGGCATTTACCATAGCACGTGATAAATTATGGGGTTGTTTAAAGAGCTAAGAGAATTTCTGAAAGATTTTCCAGGGCCGATGTAAGTATTACAAATTTGGATTCGATGATGCCTAGTTTTGTATCAGTAACTAAATTCATATTTCTATTTTAGGAGGATACTATGTTTAATTTGCGTACTTGTTGTTGGCACCGGCGTTGGCTATTACCATTTGTTTCATAACAACGATGAGGTTCGACGCAGTCCTGAAAGTAAGTTGGATTTTTAATAGACTATACATTTGTAAATCATGTAATATACACCAGTTAACCAAGTCACTTACCATGGAAAATCGTTGTTTAGAACGGAAGAATATGTTAATTTTCGTTGCTGCCATGCATTCTGGTCAACTAACGTTTTAAGATTCCATTTACCCCACTTTGACAATAAATTATTACTAGATTTGTCCAAAGCATGTAAATACATACTTTTCATGCGATATCCGATTGCTCCCAAACTTTGTAAGAGTACATTTGGTGACCATTGGTGAAGTTTAAGCCCACTTTATAATTACATATTTTACATATTTCACGGATTACTACATATTAAATATTTAGTTGCATATTTTGACATTTTACTTTAAATTTACCGATATTGTTTATATTTTGATGGATTTTCCAGATATTTATGAAAAAATCGGTTGAACTTCGATAGTAATGTTTATGTTTACTACCATTTTGCTTCTCAAAATATGTAACTGACTTGAAAGGTATGTAAAAGGGCATTGTAAAGATAACGTTGGTAAAAAATTCATCAATTAATGACGTCCGGCCTTACTTTCGAGTAGGCTTGCCGTTTTTCGTTTTCGTTTCCATTTCGTGTATCGTTTTCGATTATCCCCTCTAACCGAAACGATAAACGCAATTTCGTTTTTTGCTTGTAAACGATTGTCGTTTTCGTTTTGCAGTAAAAAACGAAACGAAATCCGTTTTTTGGGATTTTCTCTGATTTTTTGCCGTTTTTAGGGAAATTTGATATTTCTAAGCTTCTAAAGCATAGAATATGTTGCATATGACAATCACAAAAACAGAAGTTATGAAGTATTTTTTTATGAAAAGAGGAAAACTATTTTATTTTAAAAAGTTTATCCGAAATATGTCATAATTTTAATTTCAAATTGAATGAAAATTATCAAATTTAAA
>JAANSM010004740.1:0-10917 GCA_036850725.1 Orchesella villosa
TAGTTTATTCATTCCTACTTCTGCTGGTAGCTGGCATATGTGTTCGTAATAAAAACCTTACATTTTCCCTTTCGTCTACATATAAAGAGAATAAGTTATGTTTTGCATTCTACAGTGTGTAATTGCTTTCATTTTTGTAATTAAAGCTCGTTTTACAATAGTTTTCAGTGTAAATAACCATTTGCCATATTAATTTTTCAAGACCGATCCTCAAAACTCGAAAGGTTCCTTCAATTATGTTCTACCTGGTTAAAAATTTGTCTACACTTCAGCTCGACTTTAGACTACAAGTTTTTGAGCTTATTACTTTTGTTTGCAGTGTTTAATCATTTTAAATCCAGCAGCGCAGGTATATCGAAAATGTTGATAATTACATTTAAGCGACTTTTTAGAGAAACGTCTATATGCTGCTGGTAAGACAGCGATATACAGCTGCACCATACACATTGAATAAGGGAGAATTTTCTTTCTAAAGCACTTTTTACTTAATATAAAAACAGAATAAAGTTAAAGAGTCAGCAGGAACTAGTCGTCGTAGGATAACAAGCGAACGAGCCTCTTGTGCCATCATCATCTTATTATGCCTCTGACATGGAACAAATTGGACTTCACTTTCTCATATCGTTCTTTCGCTCTCCCTCTCTCTCTCGACTTCTTTTTCTTTTCAAAGCCTATCCGAGCTATCCGATTTTTATGAAATTTTATACGTACAGCTTACATTCCACCGCTCAGCTCATGCCTTACTACCAAAGTCATAATGTGAAGCTATGTGAAGCTTCCAACATTTTACGTTGTATCATGTTTTCAAGCCAGTTAGAAATGGAGGCATGTAGGAAGTTATGAAACACTAAAAGCCCTGGAGAGGGGAAACTCCGCGGAAAACTAAAATTAAGATGATCCTTCACATTTCATACTTTGTATCTTGTCTCTCATGATGATGATGATGATGATGCTGATGATACATCTTACCATTTGCATTCTCAGAAAAAGAAGCAAAATATATATACGATAATAGCATCTCTATGTGAAACAAAATACTTTCAACGTTGGCAAAGTATAGGCAAGTCAGTCAGTCACACTGAAAATGTATTTTTCATCTCTCACGTTTATACTATCGTAAGCAGTCTCCTCATTTCATCAAATTTATAAGGATTATGTTAAACTTGATGATATTGCTTGCTCCGGCATGTGTACACACACAGTCTGTGTATTTGAGCCCACACAACTTCGCTCTCCAAAACACTGTCAAGAAATTTATTAAAAATTTAATTACTCATATCCACCACGTATAATACTAACTAATTGGGCTCTTAAGCTCTTTTAAGAGTCCTACAATGGATGAGTTTGAATGACTTGAAATGGAGGAAAATTGAAAGCTATACGCGTTCACTTATTAAAAAAGTGTGCAATGAGAATAAGCTCTTGAAGTATAGGAGGAGCATAGGGCAGCTATGAGAAGAATTATAGTGTGGTGGTGTGTTTTGCTGCTTGTTAGGTACTAGTAAATACATACGCTTTCGTTCATGTGGTTTCGTTTTTCTGGAGAGAGAAGCTTTTCTTACATATTATGATGCAACGTAGAAAAGTTGAAGTTATGTTGATATTGTTCCTTATAACACGTAGTTAAGTAAAATGGTAGATAGCGTATGAAATTTTAGTTTGATGAATGAATTATCTTATGGAAGATAATGTCGGAAACTCTGAAAAGATTTGGTCAAGTAAGATTGGTTGCACTGAAATGTGCCATAAAGCATGGAAGAATTCTTTATTTATTGCCCCTTCGCTTTTTTTATATTTTAAGCATGGGCAGTCATCAGAAACCTTTTGTGCCTATTTGAGTGTGTATTATCTGTACACTTCTTAATGACAGTAGTATCAGCAGCATCACTCTTGGCTCTGTACGCGTTTTATTGAAAAGAAACGCGAGGAGTGCTGTCCCTTGTAAAAAATCAACCACTTACCACTATTTCCCAGCTTGAATAGGATGTTTCTTTCGTCATGGAGTAGAGCACAAATGTGTGTACGTGAAGTGATGTGGGGGCGAATTGTACTAATAGGAAGTTCCACGCTTTTTTTACGCAGGAAAAAGGCGGTCCTTCCTCTGCTAGCGTAAGAAAGCTTCTTGAGCTTAGATGTTCATGGGCTTACTTAACGCCCTAATGCATGTATAAAGTCATGTCATGTCCTGTTCTTGTGCCATCGTTATTACAGAGCTGTACGTATTACATATATAGCCTACACACAAAAATGTTGAAACAACGAAAAATTTCATTATGCTACTACACCATTGCTCTTTATAGAGCCCATGGAACCGTCATAATTGTTTTGAGTCCAGGAGCAAACCAGCATCTTATAAACTGATCATCTATTTTGTTAGAAAAAATGCGAGCATTTCTCAAAACATGTGTTGAAGTAGCAATTACACATTTTGAAGTAAGAGAATGAATGGTAATTACCCATATTTTTTAAATTCAAATCAATTGGAACAAGTCATCATTTTTTGGCTTTTAAATTGTGAAATGCAACCATGGGGCGTATAAATGTAAGTAGTTTTACACTGCGAAAGAATCCAGTGTGGGGGAGAACACATCGGCAACACACGTTAGGTTTCTTGACAATGTTAAGTCACACTAGAACAGTTTGCTATTTCCAGGCTTGGCTTATTCAGATGGCATCGGGTAGCCACGAAAACCGCTCTGGGAAACCAAGACCATAGTATAACATCTGAAAGGAACTTCGTGTAACCTTTGGAAAAAGTTGTGCACATAAAATCTGCAACATTCATGGCTACATATTATGTATATATCTATGTCATATGGAAGTATGTATGTTCTGGCAAGGGAGCTTTCTGATGTCATTATTCAACAATTGTCCATACCATCGTTTACCGACTTCCAATTTAATTATAATAGTATGTAGTTAACACGGTCGTATTATATTTTAGGTTTAAATATGAATTCATCTCTTCTTAATCAACCAAAGAGTGCCATTTTATTTAGAACATGAACCACTTCTTCAGTGGCTCAAAACATACTGTAAAGTGTTAAAAAGACAAAAAATCATAAATGCATTAGTTATTATTACGATCATTACAGAAAGGATGAATGCAATTGTAGTATTTCGAACACACAGGTCAAGCGGATACAAACTTTTCATGATGACACAAATTGAATGAAGTCCAACAGGCAGTCATTTTGTTACATGGTACTTCGAGTTTCAGACATATAAGCCTAGGCTTTATAATCTGTGTAGATACATTATCCTCGTAAGGACACTAAGTTCCAATTTCTGTGCTCACATTCACATTGCAAAACGCAGCATTGTCATACTCCACAGCGGTCTTTACATTTACTTTTATTCACATATCATGAGCATGAATGCCACCACACCACTGTAAATAGTCATACGCGTAGTATATCCGTAGTATGAGTATTGGTATTTGGATAGACGAAAGAACCATGCCCCATAATATTCTATATACCCTCCCAATAATGCTCAAAGTCCCAATAATACTCTCGTGGGCTTATTTTGTTCCGTCAAAACTATTATTTTCATTATACCTATTACTACTTCAGTGGCTATTGCAGTAGTAGTGTTCCGCAATCTCACTTTCGTGTCCTTTTTTAAAAGAGAAAGACATTTTATTTTCAATTTGTGTATGACATACTGCTGTCTGTATATATGTAAACAATACACGCGTATTAACAAACAGCTTGCTGTTTGTGTGGCCCAACTTCCTCAAATAAACCTCAAAATGAAAACTTCAAAATAAATAGATTTCTTCATCACTTTTGTAAATGGGTGGGTCCTAAATAAAAGCTGATACACGCAACCTAGTGTTCCATGCTATAGTCATGTCTTTTTCTTTTGTTTTGTGTAACGTGAGCACAACGCACACTATTACATTATGTCGTGAGCTGAATTTTTCATTCAGCTTCGTTTTCCCTGTTTATATCACGACATATTTCGTCTTTCATTATGGACATTCGTAACGAAAGTGTGTTTCAATACCTGAATAGAAAATTATGCAATTATCGTAAGTTTGTACTACAATATTCTACTGGTAGACCATGAAACATCTTTTGGGAGGTATATATCCTATACGTTATATACTTATAGTCATCATGAAATCCATCAGCCACTACAATTCACCACGCATGCATAAGTTATTTGTCCATCATCATGATTCAATTTTTGCCATTATGTGACACGTTTTTGATGTCACTTGCACATTTTCAGGTAGCCATTATGCCGACACACTTCTACGATAATATAATAACTACTTTTTCATGTTTTCCCAGCGAGATAAGAGTGATTATATATATGTATGTATAATGCAATCCACAAAGGATTGTTTAGCTTCACATTTAAAAAATAAATAATGTAGTTTAATAGCTAAAAATAAATTAACAATTCTTGTAAGTGACTGTCTATGAGCACTGAGCAATTCAAAAGGCGTGAACAAACTAGAAATGAAAATTAGGTTTTATTGTTTGTTCATATTTCCTGCAATTTACTTGAGGAAACACTCAAACGTTTTTGATTTATTTTATTTCATTACACAAGTCGCATACTTTTAGTATATTTTATGATTGTTGGAATTTGTCATTTTGTCAATTTGTGTGAGCGTCATTGACTTACTTGAAACTTGAAATTAGCTACTGAGCACCATTTCGCAGGACTATATAAAGAGTCCAAAAGAAAGTTTTTAATTGGTTTCGTAATACTACTGTCATTTAAAATACAATATCCAAACCACATACTCGGAATTGGCTTGTATTCATGTCAGTATCGAAATCGAAACAATTATTGAATTTTTAAATGATTTTTGTTTCATGAATAAGTTAAAATGTGTTACAGAATGTTGTGTTAGTAAACTTCAAACTTTAAACGCCAACCTTTTTATAACCTGACAGAGAGAGTGCTGCAACCCCGCGGAGCTCTCTCAGCAGGGTGAGTTTGAGGGTGAAATAAAGGGTTGAAACTGGTTTGTAGAGAGGGCATCTTCATACCTGTTTCTAACTCACCCCTTTTACTTCTGATGTGCATTAACTAAGCTGGCAGACTGGAACTCTGCACAATAAATGTTATTTTACGTACAGACACTTCACACATCATCAAAAAAGCTATCCAAGTACTTTTGATTTTGCGTCTTATACTGATAACTCCTGCATAGTCAATTATTCACAAAATCAACTAATTATTTTTTTGTAATTTCCTTGCTATTAAATAGAAAAATTCAGGCATATATTACAGTACGATTGATTTACAAACAAATCAAGATTTTAAGCGTCTAAAATGAAAATATCTTCATATTATGTATATATTGCAATAGAATTATTCCTTTCTTCAGATAGTTTATATTTATTCAATAACAAAATAGGCTGTTGTTGGAAATTGTTCTCATCGTCATCTGTTTCTTTTCCTGGTTTTCTGAACATATCACTTTTCAAGAATCAATTATAACAGAGCATGAGAGCAGTCATACGTTAAGTGAAGTAGCATATGGGATAGCAGATAGCATTCCATGAACATTTATGTAAGATCTTTGTAACATCATCATCGTATCAATTAAGTTCCAGTTTGATTTAGTTTTCAGCCTTATGTGATTGTATGTTTTGTCATTGAAGTATATTTTATTTACACAGCAAAAATGTATCGTGAACAGAGTCAGAAAGTCAGTATTAATTATCCCCATTGTTATTAGGCCCGCACAGTTTTTACAGTAGCTTGATTATTACAAGCTTTGTTAAGAAAGGTTGGGTTCCTAAAAAAATAGATTTTATCCGCATTTCCTCCTATACTTATCCCATCCATTCTCTATGATCCCATCATCTCTTAATCAGCCTTTTGATCGCAACTACCTAGTGTAACCTTTTTTTGTTTGTCCGTGATAATCGGTCTAGGTTGGTAGATAGAAAAAAGATCTCCCACGAAGATGTTTGCATTATGATGACGGGCAAGCTCATCTAAATTTGTGAATCAGATGATGGGTCGGCTTCTTCATACAGGTTTGTGTGTTATGTGAAGGATTATGAGAGCATATTTGCAGATTTAATAATTTGCTGCTTTCAATTTTAACTCAGCTCAAATTATGTGTTTAGTTAATTAGCGAATAGGAATCAAGCACGCTCTATGTACTTAAATTGAATCATTTTATGAGTAAGTGTGCACTGAGAATTGACCACCAAATATATGATGAGGTGAAGAAGAGTGGACGCATATGTGGTTGCATGCATACTCAGAAGCAACTCTGATAATGACTGAAGGTTTTTGACATAACAAGACAGGCAAACGAAGACGTGATAGCTATATCCTCAATCCTCATATGTGCAGAATAGAGATGAGAGAGATGGATTTCAGAGGAAAAAATTATGAAGTGCCCATCATGATCATCTTAGTTGAAGATATTTACGTTGTTGCAATGTGTTGAATGTTTGAAAATGAAGTCGGGTACATTGTATCTCTCTGTTTGCATTGCCTTCTTGACTTGACGGTTTGTTTATGGGCCACCAAGGCACTTTTTGGTAAATAACAAGACAGGCAATATGTGATCTTTTATTTCATCTGCTCTAAATCATGCACGATTGTGTCTGGTCGTTTAGATCAATGAGACTCAGTCGTCGTCAATTGACTCGTTGTCAGTTTAATATATTTATTAAATGCGTGGTTTCTCCTTCTCAGTTCCACTCTTTTCTGCTCAGCCCTGCCCTTCTGGTTGAAACACTTACTTACTCTCTGCTAAAATTTGATAATTACTGTTTACCAATTCGGAAGAAAAAAAGCTCTTAATCTATGAGACGACTGTTTTTTTGTGGGCTGCTGAGAGCATTAGGGTGCTACCAAATGGAAAAACAAAAAAATTTCCGCATTTTTTTGTTTCAATAATGAAATGACGATTGCGTGTCGGAAGTTTCTAGGTGTGAATTGAAAGAAAGCATGAACAATTGGTCTAAAACTTTATGAAACCCTTCTGTTCATTATCTCTGCGAAAAAAAATCCCTTTGCATGCTAACATTTTGCGTTATAATTACTGAGAAACCGAGAATTTTTTCCAAAGTCTGAAAAAATTTTAAAGGATTTTTTCGAAAAAGTAATTAAGTTAGACTTAATAACTCATTACGAATAGATTTTTTCAAAAAATTTAGGCACGTATACAATGGGCACCATATTATAATGATGAGCGCGGCCTTTTCTTATACACTGTTGGGGAACAAAACTTTTCGAAATACAAACACATGAGATCCGGCATCTGTAGGCATATTACAAAATTTATACAGGCGACTCCGCCGGGTATCACGACAGGATATACATGTTACCATATTGTCATTAAAATTCATGAAGTCGGATTTTTTTTCCTTTTTTTAATAATTCTTTCACAGTCAGTTGTATATTTTATGGCAATAATTGTCGCTTAAGTTTCCTTAATTTTGGGCGCATTTCCTTTTTTCTTGTACTTACCACGAATATTATATTTCATGAGGAGTAAGATAACCGCCTTTTTGAAACTATCAAATGGCATATACATTTCGTGTATACATTTCGGCTTGCTTCACATTACCAACTATTACAACAACGCTAAAACAAAGACTTTCCAAACTGTAGTTCCGTGTAAATGTAATCAAACTTTTGTATGACCGTTTGAGCATTAATATGTGTGATTCTAAAGGTACACAACTTATAAGAGCTACTGTAAAGCAATCCCAACTGCTGAACATGTGCATGGACATATGTGCCTTTGCATTTTATTATACCTATTCACCCGTGTTAGAGTGGCACAAAGAACTGACGCTGGCTGGCTCGTAATATGCAAATGAGCTCAGTGATTTTTATATTTTTGGATTTTTTTTCTCTTTCGTTGTAACTTCCCTTCCTTTATTTTATACAATGTTTCCCGATGTTTTGTTTTCCGGTGCAAGTAGCGAGTGAATTACGGTGAGACTGAAGTGTATGGTTTATTACTTATGCTTGTCTCTATTTTGAATCTATCAGATATGGAAATAGAAATAGTATGATTTTTTAGCATGAATGACCTTCATAAACGTTCGCTTGGATAGAATGTAGAAGGGATAAATACATCCCTCAGGTAATGTGAGAAAAAAATTTCATCAATTACTGATTCACATTCACATCCTGTGTCTTATTTTGGACTTAAAAATTGGAGTAAAAATTATCTTCACGAATGACAATAATTTTACATTCTAGCACCATTATTTTACGGAGGCCGATAAAATGTAGTGTTTTCAGGGCAAATAATGATTTGACACAATTATTTTTAAACCACTACAAAACAAAAAGTTTCGTTGTTTGAAATACTTTAATTGGAATAAGTTGATTATTGCATATTACGATTTTTATATAGGCAATGGGGTCTAGTATTATATATAACATTTTCATATATGATGTATGCATTGAAACGTTGTTCACATCCGCTATCACATTCTATTCAAAAAATACATTTTCTTTACGATACCATACTAAAAAACGTCCCCCGTTGTAAATTATACTTGATACTGTGTATGATTTTTGGTTTTATTTTACATATATTAAAATACATTCTTCTGCTTCCTTATTTTTATTACTCATCTCGTTTACATTATTCATGCTACCATTTACCCTACGCTTTGCATAAACTTCAATTTGGCTCATGAAATGAGCTGAGAACGTGATTTACATATACATTTATTCTTACAACTTCTGGAGATGAATGAGATATGAAGTATAAGGTTACACCAAGCATACATTACTGTGGTTGGTTCGTATTTGAATATCAAGGTTATTGTAAAAATGATAACATTTATTCTTACAACTTCTGGAGATGAATGAGATATGAAGTATAAGGTTACACCAAGCATACATTACTGTGGTTGGTTCGTATTTGAATATCAAGGTTATTGTAAAAAAATGATCAGAAAATATTCTCAAAAACCTGAAAAGCGACGACTATTATCATTTTGAAGGTTTGAAAAATGAGCATGAGATTGCTGTGTACATACGCACCCAACGATTTGGTATACAAAAAAGGAATGACTTCATCCTGAAATGACAGCAGAGTAGAAAAAGAATTTCGGAACTCATTGATTTCTGCGACATTTTTGCCGAGACAGTCAACTAAACATGAACTTGTAATTTAAAAAAATAATGAGCGAATATGTTATTGCATTTCAGTTCACAGTTTTTGTGATTGGGTCTATACCTATAATATTTAGATAAGATTTAGAACATGACAAAACGTGGCAAAATTTTAGTAACATCTTCGATTGGTGTCGCCTGAATTAAGATGCCTACGATGAAAAGTTGATTTCAACTTCAACCCACCTTTTTAAAATTCTAAATTTATTCCAAAAGTCTTACAAACAAGACAGGGGACAAACTCAGGAAAGCAGTCAATGCAGGTCAAGTCATCAATCATTTGTCAGTCATTTAAAAGCTATATAGATATGAAAAACATTGTTTTGTTCAGTCATGTCATAAGTTTTCATTTTGCTTTGCCACATTCACGACGAACACAGCAAGAAAATCATTATAGTATTTGCTGATATGCAGATGCAACACAGTTCAATTGCTGTTGACACCTTCTTTGACAAGTGGACAGTCTTGTTTTTTATGTCATTTAAAATCCTCAAGTTTTATGGATGCTACGTTATCAGGCAACTGGTTCATTTGAATCTCCTATTTTTTTTATTCATTTGGGCGGCTTTGTATGTGAAACATGAGTGTGTGCACGTATACATAGTGGACATGTCTGTGGAGTGTGTATGTAAAGCACATATTGTTATTCAAAGACAATATTGGCCTTATCAATGCTAATACTTTGGAAAAGAAGAATGGGCAATAATCATAATAGTTGAGTATTTCACGTTTTATTGCTTGATTATGCAAGATTCTAATCATGGATTCTTTTTTTGTTTTTTCAGGTAAGAGACGGAATTCCTTTCGGTTACTATTTGTTGGCATATTTCCATCATCTATCTTGCATCTGCATTCTAGCCTCTTTGATGACTCCTTGGTCTGCTTGATTTTCTGAAGTATGTCTCATTCTAGGATCACCTTAAACGTCTGACCTTATACTACAATTAGAACAGGTATTAATTAATGTAGTGCAAAATATAATTGCTTATCCAGACAAATGGCAGAATATTGGTAAACAAAATAACGAGTGTTTCAGATTAATATGCAAACATGCAACAAACTTCTGAAGATTACCTAGTTGTTGGTAGATAATGATTCACATCTGCATGAAATTTCAACTTTTTTCTTACAATTCAGTTAGAAAAATTCCGTGTCCGGAGACAATCCGGTGTTAGGAGTACAACAAAACGAATGTTCTTTTATACCTTTTTGTAAACTCTGTAATTATTATTTTTTTATTAATTTCAAACTGCTGAAAACTCCATCTGTGCCTGGACAGTAATTAAATCTATTCAATGTGAGAACGAAATGTTCTTTTAAGAGTATTACGGGTCAGTGAACAAAAAACGTCGGCGCTTTGGCACCTAAAAGTTTGATGTGAAACCGTAAGTAGTAGATACTGGATAATGATGATGGTGAAACTGAAATTGTAATCTCCATTGTCAATGTCCATTTGATATAACCTGGAAGAGCAAGTTTGATTATATACAAGCGCATAAACATGTATATTGGAAATGAGTAAGGAGTAATTTAGATGATGACTTGCAAGATTTTACATCTCCTTAATAGTAATTATACTCCATTTCATGCAAACATGTATGTTAAATATTACTCTTCATGTCATAAAAAAAACTTCCCAGATAAGATGATGTACCCACAACCACTTGGTTTCTTAAAATCACTTTGAATGTAACTGCGTCGTCATAAAAATGATTAAATCAACCGTTAGGGGTTACATGGGACTATACATTACAGGGATTTCTGTGACCAAAAGTAATGTTGGAT
>JAANSM010004741.1:0-10917 GCA_036850725.1 Orchesella villosa
GACAGTTGAAATTATGTGCTTACCAATGATTAGCTACTAATAAGAGTACACATATTAAACCGGCTTCGGAAATGTAGTTGGAAATGACGCATGAACGCTTAAATATATAAGAAAACATGTTGATTGAAAGATTTATTGCTTATATTAACCATAGTAGAATTTGATTTGTAACTAATTTATACTTCAATACAGAGGCGCTTTTGTTTAAAATGGTGCAACATATTGATATTTACATCTTACATTTTACATGACATGTAGGTGGTATCATGGTATCATATTATAGGTATTCACAATCTCATCACTTATTATCCGCCCCCAGTATTTAAATAATAACACTGCAAAATTTAAAGTTTTAGCCCTCCTAGGTTCAAATTATAGATTCATTGCATGTACTTGCAAAAAATTCGATCATTGAAATTAACTAAAATAACATGTTTTATTTCATTGGTGGGTAAATCAATAAGTTGGAACTTTAATTTGATCAGACGCGTCGAAGACATAAACAAATTTGTTTACATCCTTGTTTGGCATCTAACTTTAGTACTCAGAACCTCGTCGCTAATATTTTAAATAAAGAAGTCGACGACCTCTCAGTTAGTTTTTTGGACGACGACCTTAATGATTGGGACGCTAGTAACGACACATATCCCACAGTACCAGACTTTCAAAGGAATTGGGGCAAGATTAACACCGAAGGGGTTAAATCTTCGTTAAATTTTGATTCTCCTGATGAATCTAGACGCTTTATTGCTCAACAAACAACTGAATTTGGAACAACCAACATGGTTTATAGAATTTCCATCTCCTTCGATTTGAAGGTTTGTTGATAAAAACATTATACACATATTGGTAGCACTACGTTTAGGATGCTCAGTTTGCAAGCCCCCCACATGTATCTTCGGTACAAGAGTAGACTACAACAGTATATATGAATTGACGGTTTTAAGGCTGCTTTCTCCGAAAATTGGTCCGGTCTCAAGAGAAAGCAGCCTCAATCCCTCAATGGAAAACTAGGCGGATAAGTTTTGTGTATCTCACACGCAAACATGTCCTGCTTGCTATTCCTCTTTCACGTTGTTGTGCTCTCCTGTCACTCAATATATGAAATTATGTTGTTGAGAAGTCTTTTTTCATCATCACTAACAAACATTCCTTGTATTGTTGTGCTATACAAAGACCACTATGCCGCTGCTAATGACAGCAGCTAAGGCTGCGATTGCTATTGCATCATCTACAGGTTTGAGCAATGGGAAACATACGAAATTCCAAAAAACTTTCTGGTTTGCTCATGTTCCTGGAATAAATGTACGTCAATTAGTCTTAACTCTTACTTAGAGTTCATATTAAAGAGTTGCTAAAGCTTAAACCATCCCTAAAAAACTCCTTAATAGTTCAACTGAATTGTCAATTTTCCTTATCACATATCAGTAACATCATTACCAAAAAAGACGATGTTTCAGACGAAAATCATATTTCCTTTAATATAGTTGTACAGTAACTTTTAAAATGCTGTCATTTGAAACGCTATTGATCTGTTTTCAATTTGTGAAAGACGAAACTGTGAAATATTTTCTTGCGGAGTTTTACATTATCCACGAAATAAATTTTCTATTGTAGCGTTTGTAACTCCGCTTTAGTTATGGGTACGTAGTATTGTTTTGGAGTAGTTGTTAAACGCCCCAGAGGTTTCACACAATTGATCATGCATGCAATTAACATTCTCTGCCACTTTTCCGCGTTTTAAATACAAAAGACCCTGCTCTAACACCAGATTGTATTTCCTAGTATTAACGGAGGAAATTAGATATTAGACTAGAGTTCGCTCTTTCTAGTTTTAATTTGAGATTAATAATTTAAGTGTGGAAATAAAATTTTGTCACAAACCCAAAAATCTTCGTAGTGGCTTTCATCAGACTGAAAACATTCACTGCTAAAATTATACGAAATTTCCAATTCTCAATATAAATTTGATCATCATCGAAAATATTTAAATACTTGTCTTTATGCATGTCCATGAAATATGATGCTCTGATCTGCATAGTGTTCGTAATTCATTCTCGCATTTGATTTGTGTCCTGTAATGTAAATAACTAAAGTATTTTAAGACATCTCAGCATCTCTGTATCGTTTCCTTTGCAATATAAAACATTTTCAGTGGGAATGTACTTGTTTTGTTAAAATGAGTGACAATGTAGCTTTCTTAACTTTATTTGATAGTTAAATATTTTTAAGTAAATACATAAACTACTTGTCATTATATAAAACCTCTAGAATGATTCTTGTGTCTTGTTTTAAGAATCGGTAGACTTTACCATTGGGTGTGATATATTTAGATTTTTCTTATGTAGTTAAACTATATGTCCGAATAGTTTTTGCTATGTATTATGTATGTTTCTTGTTAAGTAAATGTGTTTATTTTGCTTAAATTTTGTGGGGTGTAGAAAAAAAAAAATTTATTACCTGAGACATGATGTTACACACTTGAATAAAGCTCAATTTCATCTGAAGGAGACGCAGTCGAATCTGCTTGGTGCAGGTTCTCGTTCACAGTCGGAAAAAGGTCAAGCTCGATAATTCCAGTTTGATTTTATTCCGTCTGTGAACGCGAACCACGATCTACACCTGTTCTTCCTCTCCATAGCAGTTTGTAATTCTCTTTAAGAAATGTTGCCAGGTCCTCCCAAGTAAATTCCTGTTCTTCGCTCCCCCTCCTCATTGTCTATTCAATGAAACACCACGCAAGCAGCGATGATGACACAAGCCACCCTAAACCACCATCAGCACCGCCAAGGTTAAAACGAAAAAAATCATATGATGCTGCTTCTGGTAGAGGCGTGGTGTTCAAATTGGAACATGGAACACCTGGACCGAAAAAAGGAGGTTCTATTGGGACACTCCTTCCACTCCAACATACGGCTATCACCAACGCACCACCAGCGACGAGCTTCCGTGCATTGCAAGCATGAAGAAAACATTGATAAATAAAATAAAATCACAATATGAAATGTCTACGGAATGAAAAGCTTAAAGAAATCCGACGTGATAAGAAAGAAAATGATAACATCGATAGTTCAAGAGCGATCAAATATACTAAATTCAAAACCCCTAAACTTTTGAGTAGATCTTTACTATTCTTTAAAAACTTATACATATGTCTATTTATGATGTAGTACCGCGTTGGAGGTGATTTACAAGGTGAAGTACAAGAATGGACACCTCAATAGAGGGTACCATTCTGGATAATAAACGATTATTATTATTTGAAATCGTTTCTTTCCCACGAGATTCTGTCCATTTAATATGGGATCGTTTTATGTAGCGGAAAAAGGCATCAGCTTTGGTTTATGTTATTCATAGTTATGGATTATTCATAGGGATATTAGCCCTGAACATGTTGATCAATAAGTGTGCGCATATTAAATTAACAGATTTTGGGTTGAGTGCTGTTGAAATGCTGGCATTTTTGAATAAAGCGAATATTCCTTAAGGATATACACCTGGAATGATTACTAATTTGAAACAATCATCCACTTTTAGCGGTCCTAGCCATTGTTCGTTCTTCTCCATCATATCACTGGTACAACACACATTTGCAGTAACATGCATTTACACTAATAGTATAAAAACAAATAGCTTACCTTGCACTGAAGACTAAGGATGATGGATTGCAGCAACAGTCACTAGCAGCTTAGTAATCCAATTCCCCATGTTTTAACTTAAATATTTAATTTTTACACTTTAATCTTAACCAAAAGCTCGAGAAGCGATGATTTGTTGATGAAAATTGTGACATGAAGATGATGTTGACGAAAGGACCTCTAACCAAAATAATCTCTTATATTGATTTACAGAAGAGCACAACAAGACCGTGAAAGAGGAAGCGCAAGCAACGTGTGTTTGTTGTACTCTTATACTGTCGAAAGAAAATTGCATGATGGCGTGAGGTGCACAAAATATATTCGCCTAGTTTTCCATTGAGTGCTGTTTATTGTTTATTAGGCTGGTGATTAGGCTGCTTTCTCTTGCGAGCGGAACAATTTTCGGAGAAAGCAACCTAAAACCGTCAATTCATATCTACTTACACCAAAAGACGGCCTATGTTGCAAGAAAAGTTCCGGTAGAATATCTAGTCACCCTGAGATCAACTCCATCATACACCGTTGTTGGAGAAGCCAGTGAATGGGTACGTGGATTTGGTCCACTTTCCAGGAAGTTTTGGTGGTAGGGAGACAATGATTTACATAAAATGTTAAGTAGAGGTTTAGTCATTTAAGATGTATGAAAGGAAGAATGAAATGAATGATACATGGGTATTGGTATTGAACTTGTGAAAAGGGACGAACAGGAGTCCGTTGAGAAGAGCCGAACCGATCGGTCTTATTTAGGCTTGGACTCACAAAATATAGAAAATAAGTAATATTGTTTCCGAATTCCAATTAAATATCGCATCGTAGTTAACTCACGTTTTACTCTTCAGCATAATTTAGACAACAGTCATACGCAAGGGATTCGACTTGGCAAATCTCTGTGACATCGTGTCGTCTTATGCATTATTCAATTGTGCACAGGAGAGGAGTAGCTACCCTCGCCCTACACCGTTCACAAACATCAATCAACATTCCCTCTACTTTAGAACAATTTTGTTTATTTCGTGATGATGGAAAACGACCTGACGGGATGACCTTGATTCCTTGGCAAATTTTTGTATGGGATGTGACTTGTATGGATACTTTAGCCGATACTTAAGTCATACGAAGTTCTCCAATTACCGCCTCAGAAGCAGAATTAGCAAGCAGAAAGAAACATGAAAAGTATACCGCAACATCTCATAATCACCATTTTGTGGCTTTCGAGGTGGAAACGTTTGGACCGTGGTCATCAAAAGCAAAATCTCTTGTGAAATCTATTGTAAGTCCCTTAATCCGGGCAACTGGAGACCCTCGTGCCAAACATTTCTCTACCAAAGATTATCATTAGCGATTCAACGTGGGAACGCAACTACCGTGATTGGGACATTACCAGCTTCCATTCCCATGGAAGAAATTTTTAACTTATAAAAATGTTGCTTTCTCTTTGTTACTTATATCAAGCGTGTTTAGAATAAAAAGTTGTAGTAATTAAATCCATTGAGAGAGGTAAGTGCATAAGAGTCACGGGAGATAATATAGTGATAATTAATTTAAAATGTTAATTCGTTGTAGAATGAGAGACAAAAAAAAGTTGACGCAACCTTTATGAAACCCCCTTCGTATTATCATGATAGATTCATATTTTAGCCAAATAAACCAATTTAAAGACGGCTTCGAGCCTTTGCGATTCGATTGTTATGCTGCATAACACTTTAGACACAAATGGAAACCCTCCAGGCGTACCAGTACCTATTATATTTTTGCGCTTAGCTTTATATTTCATCAATATTTATAGGGTGCCACATTCCGATTGTACTACAAAAAATCGGAACAAACAAATGTTACATTAACGTTCAAGTTTAAAAATACTTTTACAACTACTCAAAATTAAATTTCAAAATCAAATTACAACCTGACAGAAAGACGAAAATAATGGGTATCATTGTGTAATGGAGGAGAGACTGAAAAAATGTATTTCGTAATTTGCGTTTCCAAGGCATTTTGGCAAAAATCAAAACTTTAAACTATCATTACAGGGAATCACTTATAACTGATTTAGCTGTGCTTCAAAAATATCAAAGAGCATGCATGAGAAATACTTAAGCTTTGGTTTTATTTATTCTAGAAATTCGGTACTAAAATAAACCTTTGAATGTCAAACCTGGAGATTTATACCGAATTAAAATAATTTGGCACGTAATTTTTAGCTGCCGTTACACAACTTACTGATGATTTGCAATTAACATAATACGTGGTTATACAACTCTCTGCAAAATTATGTTAAGGAAAATAATGGCTATGTTATGGGAGAATTCAAAAACAATCAGCAGTAATAGTAATTGTAATTCTGAGTTACACCAGTTTTTCTCTCGAATATCTACGCTAATGGTTGTAATCATTTCTATGTTTAGTAGTGAAATATACAACTTCAAATGTGAGCGATTACTTGCCGAATTTTGAAAACTGGGCGATTTATTTTTTCGCGTATAAATTAACCCTATAACTTTTGTTTCGCGTTACGTTTTTTAAACGGCCTAAATTTGTTTTGTAATTAACGTCATTAGCGGAATGATTAGAGCCTGAGGAGTTTGCTACAAATCCACTACGCAAGTGCTATAATCCCACTTCCTAAAATACTGTTTCCACTTGGCCTAAAATTAGAACGAAAATTTTATCAGCGCATAAGCAACGTTTTGAGTTCTATGTTTTGTGTGACTCGTTTTTATCGGTCTGACGGAACACCCCAATAATTACTTTTATTCGATCTCGTAAGTTTTCGGTGTCTGAGAAGCATACGATAACACTTTATTTTGGCCTGCTGCAATAAAAGCTTTATTGCAAGAGCATAATGCAAAAATCTGGCAAAAAAAGCTACTGGGACAACATTTCATGAGTTGACAATAGCCCGATCTCAATAAACTACCCAATAGCATTTGGTTGAAAAAAACTTACATCACTTAGTAATTTAAAAAAATTAAATATTCCGTTTCCCCGGAAATTATAATTTTTAAAATTTAATCCGTACATGCAATAACTCTTAAAATGGCGCTTTAATCAATAATAAAGTATCTATGCCATCTACAAAAATTACTCTTGGCACTCACTCGGACTGATAATAATCTTTATATGGCCAACCGAAAAACGCAATTACAACATATTTGAATGCGGCTCGAACCCGGCTCGAGATTTGTCAGGCCTTCCACATCAACCCAGTAGGTGCATTTAAAACAAAGCAAGAATAGTATTGCCGTGTGTAATGAAAATTATGAGGTATAATGTCAATGGCCCCTTTTACATTTCATCTTTGAAATTTTCCATTTTTTCACTGGTCAGCCAATCAGTCGCTACGAAAATTAAAGGGAGAAAATTTCAGTAAAAAGCAGATGCGAGGAAACTTACTTCTTGACGAAACTGTCCATCTATATCAAAATCACTGTGCATATCTTACGTGATTGAAGCAAACGTTCTCGAAAAAAACGTATCAATCAATATAAATCAAAACGAATAATTTGAAATGTGCAAATATTTCGGTTGGGAAACCTATTTTGTTTGGTGGGACGGTTATAGATGAAATTATAAAGCTCTGCCACACGTTCTACTAAAAAACTAATATCTAAATAAAAGTTAGCCGTACTTTTCTAAGTTTAGAGCGGCAACAACAACGCTTATCATCGTCAATATATATGCCATCGAAAACCGTAATTCGTACTTAATCACAAGTTGATTATGAATGGTTTTAAAATTTGTCCGCATTCACATAATATACATCCAACCCAATATTGATTTGAAAACATTAAACCAAATTCGTGTACAAAACACAATTGCCTCAGTTCCACATGAGCTATGATAGCTTGAACTTTATTTCTCAGAACGTTCCTGGTCTAAACGAAACCTTAGCAAAATTATTTATTTCACAATGGTTGAATTTCAATGCTCGAACGCTATTTCCTTCACCTACAATATATACGAGTACTTCACACCGGTTCCATTTATTTTACGCTGGGATTCCACAACCGAACGATTTCGATGGGAAAAATCATTGGTATCGCAGATGGTATTGGTACATAAGCATTTTCGGTATCGGTGTGTTACTGGCGTTCCCATCCTTCCTCTACATATTTCTAGTAAAATTCACTGTATTCAGTGTTGGGAAAATGATAATGACCGTTGGAATTTTATTGATAAGTCTTATTCCTTGGTGCTTTGCCCCTGTGCTTGTATTACAGAAGGATGATCTTTTGACTGGATTTGCACACATGAAGACCTTAGTGGAATTAATGGGTAAGTGTTACATCCTATTCCATATAAAGCCTGTAAAATATACCGTTTGTGAAAATCCAATATTATGTACTTCCATTTTAGGGTTTCGAATGAGGAACAACCAGTCTTTCCAGAAAAGATGGGGAAGAGTATCGTGCTTAATGAAAATGGTGGTTTTCATGTATGTCATTGGCCCGTTTTCCCCCGGAATGGCTGTCTTCTCTCAGGAAATGGATCCATTTTCATACACCGTAGTACCATTTTTGGTACCTGATGACGGAGTCTGTGGGAAAATGGAAAGTTGCTTACTGATGTTGTCTCTAACGAAATGGCTACTCAGGTTAGTGTTATGGTATGTATACTTTGTGGAAGTATGTAGAACATCAGTAATGCTGTTTGCTTTGTTATTCTACTGGCTTGAGCTTAAAATGTATTGTTTAGAAGGCTTGAAGAGAATTCCAAAGAATGATTTAAATCAAGACAAGAAATTCTTGAAGGAATACAAAATATTTCTAATAGCCGATGAAGCACCAAAGCATATTTTGAGTTTGATAGTTGCACAGCTTCTAGCCACAGGCTTCTGCTTGTCGGTTTTGGGAAATTTCGCGACCCTGGAATGTTATAATATTGTCCCAATTACAATGTATCCATTTGCCCCGTCGATTTCAATAACTTGCATCTTCCTCATATACTCCTTGGTTCCCTTTGCTATAGAAACTCACAGAGAGAGTGAACAAATGTTGAGGTCTAGGTGGAATCGGTTTGTGCTTAGATATGACGAGAAAAAGAACATATCATTACAAAGAATTGTAAGGAGAGAATATAAAGCCGTAAAGCCTGTTGTGTTTACGTGTGGATCGTATTTCCCCCTCAAAGTAGGATTTGAATTGACCTACTCATATTGGATATTCCTGCGGACAGTTGAAATTATTTGCTTACCTATGGATAACCAGTAATAAGAGTAATTGTATAAAAACGCCTGGGGAAATTTATTAGAAATGACAGATGAGCACCTGAATACAGCAGACACTATTTTGATTCAAGGATGTATAACTTGTTTTAACCCTACACTCTATAGTAGAACTAGATCTATAAATAGTATATACTTCAATACAGAGAAACGTTTTCATTTATAAATGTTCGACACAAAATTTTAGGCTTTCCCAAAATGTGTAAATGAAGTGGACTGTGTGGGATATGATTGTCGGTGGTAAAAAGTAGGTACGCGTAGAAAAAGGAAAGGTGCGAGACGCAGACAGAGAATGTACTGAAAGTTCCTAGTGCTTTATTCCCAATGGGGTAAATTGACACTTGTAAAAACGATTCTACAGCCAATTGGACATCGTAACGGTGTGCAAAGTATATTGGACTAGAGAGTGAGAAAGGATGCCTGGAAGCTGCCTTATATAGGCGAGAAACTAAGTTTACATGGTAGGAAAGACAGGGCACGCTTCAGGTGTCAGAATAAATCGAAATGACAAAAGGAACTTGGAATGTAGAACAGGATAATGAACTCGCTGCACTAGGATTAGGTTGGATTTAAAATTTGCTACCTTTTAGGATTACTCAAATAGGATTATTTAGGTTAATAAGCATAATGCTTGACAAAGATATTATTAAAATAAATAAGAAAATCGGAATTACATAATATCAAGCAAAACTGAGGCAGAAGGAATGAATGCTCAAATGAACTCTCTTGAACTTCATACAATAATTTGAACTTTCTATAAACTAAAATCACTAAATGAACGACCGAACAATAGTGGTACATCATATTGATATTCATATCTCTTAGAATAGTGGTTCAATTGACGCGTTACTGGTATAATGATATTACATTATATTTATTCACAATTTACTCACTTATATTATATGGCCTTAGTGTTTAAGTAATTAACTAATTAACATTGCAATATTTAAAGTTTTAACCCTTTTAGGCTGAAGTTATATGTCAATTGTACGTACTTGCAAGTATAATTCAAGCATAAAATTACAAATTAACTAAAATAACATGTTTTGTTTTTTGGGTGGGGTATTCAATAATTTCGAACTTTAATCATGGTAGAAAATCTTATTGATTTGTCCATTTATTTAGGTGTATATGCAAGCATGGTATAATATGAAATAAGTAAATGCTACAATAATCTCGAATATACTGGGTTATACTGACATCATGCGAGATGGCATAAATTAATTCATACGAAGCAATAAAAATTTCCAAAAACTTTCAGCCGATCGAAATAACAATAAATGCATCAATTATATCAGAAAATTGTATAATGTCCATTATATCCATGTTTTATCCTTTAATATATATATGCGGTTAAACTTTTCTAATTTTGCACTCCAATTTCCAATTCGGTTATTATAAACCATGAACCTAAAATCACAACTCGGAAACAAGAAATAATTAAAGCTATTAACTTGTAAAAATATAACAATTGTGCCTGTTTTTTTTGATAAATTGGGCTTAACTGCTTTCCCAACATGACTTATGGCCAACATGACTCGTAATCCATATTTGACAAGTCAATTTTATCATTCCAAATTTGCACCCTTTCACTGTTTTTAAAAGCTTCCAAAGTATAATTATATACCATACGATACACATGTTTAGACCAATCGTCCCATTTATACGGCAGCCCAGCTACTCTTATCCTCATCAAACTCTTCATTAACCAGTCCTTATTAACCGTATAAATTTGCCAAACCGCAATATTAGGATTGAGAGGTTGATGGACATGAAAGCATTATGTAGTGCGTGAGCCATCTCTCCCAATAATATCCGCAAGGATGTGTAATCAATTGATTATTAATCTGGATTATTTAATCCGATTGGAGATTATTTAATCTTTAAGGTATAGATTGTTGGTAAACAATATACGTGCATTTAAAAGCACCTGCTTTCAGTCTTGGCAACAGTAGTCGAAAAGCACGTTAAAAGATACGACAGTCCAGTCGATCGACTTCGACCTCAATTTTTCCAGGATTAGTGAATATTACGAAGATTTCTATAACACAGCCCTAT
>JAANSM010004742.1:0-10917 GCA_036850725.1 Orchesella villosa
ATAGCTAAATCTTGTTGACGCGACGTAAGGCTAGTGGCTACTTTAAAAGTAAAAAAATCGGATGCATAAAATGTAGTTTATAAACACATTTTTTAAACCTTGTTATACAAGCATTCAAAAATGCAACAGATGTTCTATTTAAAGATGCACTTATTGAGGTGTCTTCTTCTGACTAGGTGGAAGTATTAAACACTTCTTCTTTATAATATTTATTGTGAGTCACATGCAAGGAAATGCATATCAATTAAGTCCATGCTAACAAAGTCATGCGTTGCATACAATGTTGCATTTGAGGTTAATAATCTAACTGATATGTGAATCGTTAATCCTCCATGAATCTGCAAACTTGAAAAAGCATATAGGAAATGCATTGGTGCATCAACCTAAAGCTAGCACAATGATTGTTTACAAGACCCTAAGCTTACTATATAGCAGGTTGATTTCTAAAGCCAAAATAAGAAGCGAACGCGCACCTGCAATGCAACTTATTATAGAACTAAAATGCTTGTTTGTAAATATTCTTGTCATTAGGAAAACCGTGTGAACTTAATCGTCCATCTTATCATTCCCGGCATCAGTCATAACATATATATAATCGTCTTTTTATGCAACGCCAGCCAGGTATTAGCTCGTTCATTCTCTCTGGGGTTGTATATTGCACTTGTCTTTTAATGTCTTACTTCAATCCTTCCAAAAGGGTTCAGGTTTGTCTCAATCGAAATTAGAAAATGTATAATACTTCAATCCTTCCAAAACAAGGGTTCAGGTTTGTCTCAATCGAAATTAGAAAATGTATAAAACCAGCAGGAATTGATGGAGAATGTGAATAAGTGAGGGTCTAGAGCTAGATCAAGCTAAACAATAAAATCGGGGCTGGGTGAAGTTTATATAAATGGGCACTCTTGATATAACTGCAGAATGTATAACATTTTACATTAAGGTTGGAAATAACAATAACAAAAAGTAGATTTTATATCATTTAGGAAAGGGAAATGGAAAGAACTTGTGAAAACTATAACAAACCCATTTGTACAGTGTTAAAGTTTTAGGCAGCTGTGGCAGTTTAGACAGAAAAAGTAGAGAGCAAACACATATCTTTCTAACGCACATATAAGCAAGCTGACAGTGGTCTGGTCTGGTGTGTAGAAGATTGAACAAGATTTGTATAATAAGGGAAGGATTACAAATATAAAAGTACCTTTTTTCATAGGAAATAGTTACATAGGTAAAATAAAGTACCTTGTACTAACAGAGAGATGAGAGAGAGAGAGAAAGATAGAAAAACTTTATGTAGTTGTACCTGTACTGTAGAGTCAACAAAAGTTGCTGATGCTGACTGAAAAGATAAAGTTTGACAGACGGATTGAAATTGGAATTTTTCAAAGTTAAGAGTTTTAAGGGTCCATTTTGCCTCAGTCAGAAAAAGCCTTTGGGGCTGGTCGAAGTCAGGTTGTAAATTGTACCTACGGACACTCCACACAAGCATGTGTGTGTGTGCCAGGGTGTGAAAAAGAAAAGAACTGTATGGCATTTAGAAATTTAGTATATTATGGTCTTTAATAAAAAAAAAGAACAAAAAATACTTCAAACTTGTTCAGTTTCTACGTGTAAAAGGGTAACAAGCCCTCTTTTCAACTTCTCATAACGAGACACCTGCTACATATAATCAGAATCAGTAACAAGATATTATTATGGTTGAGTAGTATGGTGTGTGTGTATTATGATTTGAACCTATTTCGGAAGGTGATGGGAATGTGAAAATTTGAGCGATTTCTGATTTAAAATGACCTAGGATTTTGACAAAATAATGAAGTTTGATTTTGATTGTTCATTTTGTACTCCACTTTTTAAACCCTCTTTATAAACTTCTTATCTTAAATTTTGAACATTAGCGTTTTGTTCAGTTTAAAATTAATCTGGGAAACTCACAAAATATATATACGTATATGCTCATGGCCATTCATTTATAATGACAGTGATCTTGATCCGCTCTACTCAAGTCGTTTGCTTCATGATTGTTTTAAAGTTGGAGGTCATGAACATGTAAGAATTTGCTTTCTCACACTTGCCGTTATCTTAAGCACTTTGTCAAACATCAAAAAGGGCGATGATGATGGTGAATTCCCATCTTCACGTTGCATCGGTGCAAGACTCAGCAGCCTTTACTTTAATCTCATTCAATGACTAATTAAGAAGCACCAAGTGGGGACGGAAGAACCTTTGCTTTAGCATTTGAAATGAAGACACGTTCAGTTTTACACTACCGGAAGACATAAAAAAAATTCGACTAGTGAAGTTTGAACTGTCGTAAAAGCCGGTAGCATCGTATCAGATGAAGTTGTCTTCTTTTTGGTGTGTTTTTCAAGGACGCAAACTCTAGTTTTCTCTAATGCAGCGTATAATCATTTTTTTACGAATACATAGTTTGTTTGCTGTACATTTATTTGTAAAATAAATTCTACATTGGAAACACTAACAAGCAGCAGTTTAAAAGTAGGAAGCGTGTAAAATTGTATATTTATTTTGACCACAATTCAAGTTTAACGTAAAGCTACATGTATTTGACGAGGACGAGTTTATTTTAAAAGCAGTATACTTTTTAGTAGTAAGAAATAGCGTCATTGATTTGGAATACAACATGGACAACGTATTATTTATCAGGGTTTACCATTTACTTAACTCTTTTGATTTTGTATATAATATACAATTAATATTGTTTGTAGCAAAGCAATGCCTTACGTTTTTCCTTATTTCCTTACTATATAGACTTGCATTTGAAACTCGAACCCCCAACTTGACTTATTGCATCTAAAAGAAGGCATCATGGAAAAGCACAAACACAATTTTGGTTACCCCTCTGTCCATTCGTCAAATCTACGTTATATATGCATGCAACCCAATGTTTTACTGTGTAAACGACTATGCCGAATCGGTTTGTTACGTTTAAGAATGATGTGTAACGAAGCAGCATTCAATTTTCAATTGCCTATACTTGTTTCTCTCTCTCTCTCTCTTTCATTCCCAGTCAAGCAGAGCAGTCTGTTCTTGTTATTCGAAATCTGGTAAATTTTACCCGGTTTCTAATATTTTATGAAGCAACACAAGATACAATGTTAAAATAATGACTGAGTGTATGCAAGTACTTCTATGTGGAAGAAACCAAGAAGCTTTAGAGATGATGATGATTGAGCTCGAGCTCCAATGCATGATTGCCAGATGATGACTTATACAACTTATACTCATTGGCCTTTTGCTCTTGGGCGGTTATTAAAACGATGTCCACTTTACGGTTTCACGAAGTAACCGAAAACAAACTTATGTGCCTACATAATCTGTACATCCACACCAGACACAGTTTCCCTATACTTTAAAACGTCATTATTTATGTTGGTCCTCCTTTAGAGGACCACTTGAACGCTTATATATATGCATTATAGAGCTCACACGACGTTCATGATCTTGAAAATTCGAAACCACAAAACATCAAACTGTCTTCATTTTTAGAGCTGGTTTTTGTAAATCGTGCTAAGCATTGGAAACGCACATATATTGTGGTTTGGCTTATGGTGCCAAAAACTCAAAACTGTTGACTCAAATGTAATAAAGGTATATATTGGGATGGACCACAAGGTGTTTTCAAATTATTTGCTTACTCCTGTGGTTAGATGCTCATACGTCGGTCATTGCGTAGTGTTATGTCCATGGCCATCTGTCAGTGGTTGGGGATTCTCCCGTCGAAGTATAGACGATCAGACTTTTAAGGAAAACGTAAAAGTTTATGTCTGTGATTATAAGAATTACGCTAATTTGCTCACGTATTTGTTGATCTTTTTTAGCAGGAAATATGAGAAATTGTTTGCCTATCTAATAGTTATGTGTTTTACGTCCAGTTTATATAATAGGCTGTAATACATAAAAAATGTTTGTAATAGTCACACTAGTCAGGTATATACGATACACCAGTTTACAGAAGCTTTGAGTAGGAGAGTGTTCACAAGTAGGATAGGAATAAGCACAAGTATCGTATTCCACACGGCCCACTTGTGAGTAGCGCAGTCTGTTCAAGATTGGCCGGCCAGATAGGCTAGTCCAAAACGAGTCAGGATTTGCGAGCAATAAAGCATAATGTAGTTTGCTTATCCTGATGTGCGTACACTAAAAGATTAGAAATCGACGCTTATCTTTCTGCAAACGTCGACCGATCTCTTAAATCGTTTACACATACCATATATATATATATATATATATATATATGAACAAGTGGCTGATATACCACATAGAATATGCTACTGAAATCATCAAAAGCATCTTAAACAGATATGGGTAAACAGGTAAGGATACGGATCCGATGCACATCTAATTTATCTTGCAGAAAAACTTGTCTGCTCATGTTTCCATGTCTTGTTATGGAACATTTGAAAATACGATGAATCTGAGCTGAAGTGATTGAGAATTATAGGTTTAATTAATTGTTTAGTATGCCATTCGTCTTGAAGTGATAATGGCGCTGCATGAAGCTGTGTTATATACTATAAAATCTTTACACCGTCATGCATTCATTTTGTTGCTGCTGCTATTTCTGTTTACCTTGATGATTACTTGTAAATAATCAAGTGCCATACCTCCAACCTCAGGTATGTGTGGTTGTTGGGTTGGATTCACCGTGCAGCACGTACTCACACGGATCATCTTCTTCACTTTGTACTTGATTCAATGCTTACCCCAAGCCAAGTGGCAGTGGCTCTTAAGCATAATGCATTTTTTTCATTTGCTTTTTATTAATATTACTTAGGAAAGCCAAATGTTAATAAAATACATAGTCCATAGTTCTGGACAGCTTACATTTTGGCCAGTAATAATAACCACGCTACAAGAGCTGATTGCAAATGAAGAGAAATAGTTGAGTAACCTATATATATACTCTATTCTGCTGACATTTTCTTATTGATCTCAAACACGATATTAAACTCCGTTTGAAGACAAGAAAATGTTCAGAAATAGTTAGTCAGAACTATCTGCTCTGTTTGCATGTTGACATGGTTGAGATGGGCAGCGTTGGCTTTGGCTGACTTACTGACTGAGATGAATTCGATGGGATGGGAGGATCACTTTCGTACGTGCAGTGAGTGCTTTTGTGTATCTAGTCAAAAGATTGAATGTTGTAAAAATCTCTTTGAGTGAGTCTCTAAAACTCGTGAATTCACGGGATCCTTTTTTTCTATGTGTAATGCATAAAAAATACTTTATCGAACTCATCGTTAACTGCTCAACAGAGAGAGAGAGCTCAGTCTCGCTGGAAGAGTGATAGTATAAGTTTTACTACTTCTTCTGTTGCTGCTACTACCAAACCAACTACTCTATTACTTATATGTGCATGAGATGCATATTATTACGGGGTCCGAATATAGTAGCACTTGTGTATCTACGAATACCACTCAGTCACTATTCTTCATCAGCAGGAGCAACTATCAGCCTACTTAGCACATGTGAAATGTATATATATTGGCATTTTAGTTTTAGAAGATGATGTTGGTTGTGTGAGGAATAGGAAAAAATAAACTTGACTTTGTTCTTGCTTACACGCTCACTCACTCTTCTCTGTCTCTCTCTCACTTAACTCTTTTCATGCATGGAACCTCACCGAGAATTTATTCCTAATGCATTTTGACATCACTGGAAAGACCATGATGAAAAAGAAAAACATAAAGTCAAGTGCATTGTTAAGATCATCATCATCATCATCATGCTGGTAGGTAGACATGTATTTGTTAAGAATGGTGTAAAAAGCTTTAAGATATCTATTTTCTCGCTACACAAACTCACTACTCCTTATTGATGCTCATTTTCTTGTTACTGTAGAAGAGCAACTTAAAACTACATTATCTTCACAGTCATTTTTCTTGAATCGTTTTGCTGTTGAAGTATACATTCATATAGATATATCAGTAAAAGAGTAAGAGAGAGTTGAGGAGCAAGTGGATGCAAGGAAACATGCCGAGACTGGAAGGCAGTTGCATTAGACTGGAATTTTCAATCTAGTTTTTTATTGGTTTTATAAGATGCGTGATGGGCATTGTCCATTTGGGAGTGCTGTTATGACTTATGTATGAAGCTTTTTCGATCTTAGATCTTCTCTGATTGAATGTGTGTGTGTGTACAACTCGTTCTTCTGGAGTAAAGTAAAGATGAACGCATCTTCCAACAAAACATTTTTTTTCATGTCTATATACTTTCTTTTTTTAAGTTGACTCTTGTTGTGCTAGCTAAATTAAACATTACGTGAGACTCACAGTCGTTTGAGTCTCTCTGTTCTTTTGAATTAAATAAGTGATTTTTTCTTCAAGCGACGAGTATATGAAATCGTTTATTAAATTTCAAAAGTAAAAATCACGCAGTTTTCAACAAAGCATCCGCAAAGTAATGAGAATTTTAACCTTTTGTAGCAAGTTTGTACTTATATATGTATAAAAAATAACATGAATAATTGTTCTGGATGGTCCAGGTCTAGATATTGCTTACGGAAAGCTGCTTTTTTTTGCAAAACTTATACGTAGTAGTACATCAACTCTTAAGTGTGCATCATAAGCAGCTCGTCCTTGCTTCTTGCACATTATTTCCCATTCCCTGATTTATGTATATAATTGCCCGTTTGTCGTAACGATATGTTCCAGCTCATTGTACGAAGCAATAAGCAACTGCCATGCCACCATCAACATAATCGTGGCTGTAGAGCTCTCTCTCTCTATTTCACAAGCAAATTCAGCTTGTTATCGTCATGTTCATAAAGCAAAAAGTATTATGCACACAAGCATTTTCGTGGATTTATGGCTGATAACCTGTTTGAAAGGAAATGTCCAGCGAATATATACAACATACAACATTTAGGGAAACATGTTGAATGAATCACATCAAATGAATGGGTTCTTCGTCAGCCATAACAGATGAGATGTAAATATGAATTTTGACGATGGTGCTGATGATCATGATGATGATACAAACAACATAAGCAATTCATTTCATAGTACACAAGTATTTGCAAATTGTCGTAGTGATGGTTGGTGGTACAGTGGCAAATACTGGAGGTAGCTAGTTATAACGTCCATAGTTCATCCATACTCACTCTTCTGGCTCCGGCTCACAAGGGTTCTTCTTCGTGTGCATTTTGCAGCCGGCAGCATAAATATTTTGTTTTATTAGCAGAGCTTGTTCTTATTGCTAAAGGCTTGATAGCTTCGAGTAATAGTGATAGTGTCTGAAATGTGGAAAATAATGATAATAATGATTACACCGAACAACATCCTCACATAAACCGTGCATACATGCATTGGAAGAGGAGAACGGATTGCAATAGTAGTGGCAAGAGAGAGAGAAGATGAGATAAATGGGTAGACAGACCAGACCACGTTGCATGTTGCTGGTTGCGTTTCACCTCTTTTCTTTCCATTCCACTCACTCACTCTCTCACACACACAACTTTACCCATGCTGTTGAAGCTGATGCATAAGAAAGCAATGTTTTCTTTGGTGTACGTAGGAGTTAAATACATATTATATATCTTTAATATTATTATTATGATGATCGAAAGAAGTGCTGGAATCATCTTGAGATATGATATGATGAAAGATCCGAAGAGTAGTGAGTGAGTGAAGCATCGACCCTCTCTTCTCAGCTTTAACTATATTCTTGTTAAGGCAAGAGATTCGACCTCACCTAGTTAGCGTCAAAAGGCATTAGTAAGAGGAGGGCAAAGGAGATTTTTTGCTTGTAGAATGAAACCGCTCTGGCTTTGGTACAACAACGGACCTGCATGCAATGTGTAACAAGGAATGCATTTTGTGGATACATATACATAAACACATTTATGTTTCTTATACATATTTGAAGACTAGTTCTTACCTTTACCGATGAAAAGAGTCAGTATTATTAATCAAGAAGAAAAGATATGTAAGTATAGAATACATGTGTACAGGTAATATACACATGCAAAGCTATACCATGCCATCATACTTTTACGTATATAAATGTATATGAAATAGCCTTGAGGTTGGTTGGAAGTTCTGGTTGCCTTTGCTTAGCTTTTTTGGCTTGTTTGGCATGGACGATGGTTGAGTTTGGAACAGCGGCTGGCTGACAGGTTCCAGAACCCTTAGGGCACTTTCGCCTTGTTGTCAAATTAAAATAGAGAATTATGTTATGTACTTGTTCCAAGATCCATTATTAAGGCTCTGATTTACGTGTTAGTAGTAGAAGGATAGCAAAAACGTTAAATACCATGAAAGTCTTAAAGAGACAATAGGACAAGAATTTTTACCACGATACCATTATGCTCTCTTCAGCATCATAACACTAAAGGGGATAATGAATTATGTAGTTTGTGAATTGTAAAGAAATGAATGAAGAGTGAAGATAGACAGACATGATGTGAATCTGAATACTATTCAAGTAATCGCTTTGCCTCAGATTATTATGACCACTAATTTTTTCAAAAGATCAAGAAAAACATTCGGAGTACTCATTATGGAGCTCCAAACTCATTTTCTCTTGTGCAAAGATGTAAAGAAAGGAATGTGCAGATGGACATTGACTACTACTACTACCACACCACCATCACCTATTCACCTTATATATATATTCTCAACCGGATCACTTTTTTCTTATGTACATTTCCAGTTTGATTGGTTTTTATCCACACCGTGTTTTAACGTATATTTGCATGATTGGGACATTTTTATTATTGTGCAAAAATAATATGTATGATGGATGAAAATGGTTAGTTTCAGCAAGCATGCTTACTTACTTTAGACTTACTATAACCAGCTTCAACTTTTGATCGTGCTTGCAACACATTGGTGAAACTGCAAATGATAGGCATCACCATTCGTTTTTTAGAGTTCATAAAATTAAATGGTAATACACACACAGGGAATATTAATAAGGTTGGAGAAGGTCAAGTGCATTCGTTATATATACGCGGTGCGGTCAACTTGGACGGATGGGTGAGGTGTTATTTGCCATGTTATCAAATTTAAGGCATGCACTGCCATGAAAATGAATGGTTGGCGAATTATTTTCTTAAAATCAATTTGTTTTCAGATCAACTTCACAAGAAGCACAAGAAATATTAAGTGAATGCTTCTTGCTTCAGTTCGTTTTTTTTGGGCTGGGTACTACGAGTACATGTATGTACAAGTCACACGTGTACGTAACGATTCTCTTTAGCATGTACATTCAATATATATATTGGTATTTATAATAAGAATCTATAGATTTTCGTATAAATATAAGTCGAATAACTAAACTGTGATATGCAAAAAAAAGGACGAAGATACATATTTGATTGTGTATGCATAACATTTGGTCTATTGATGTTGCTCTTTCTGCATTTCATTATTTCTCATCGCTAAACTAAATGGCTCTTGTCTCTCTCCTTTTATATATATAATATATATGTGCTAAGTTGGCATCAATCGGATGCGATGGGTTGATGGCGTGAAGAGAGAATTTCAGAGAAGAGATGAGATGATGATGATGATTGTAGTAGTATTTGTTGTGGTACATGGTAATAGTAATATTGCTCCCTTTGATCATGCCGACATTAAGCACACTCCTCTGTCGTTATCCTTCTTATCTACACAATTACATTTGATCTATCTGGAATCTGGAAGTGTTGAGTGCATTATTCATGAAATTTTGCCATTTTTTTTACCCTGAATATGTTGCTTTTCATAATTTGCAGGCAAACCACTGGACGGTGTTGTCAACCCATCACCTCTCGGATATTTACCCTTACCATACCCCTACTCAAATGGGTCGCCGCTCTCTATGGTAAGATAATGAAATGATAATATGATTAGCTAAAGCTGCTTTTTATGCTGTAGATTGTGATTTCAGCTTCCTGCAAATTGCTTTCTTGCTCTTTATAAGTACGCAAATACAATAGAACCCTCTGTTCTCTGGTATGAAGATAGCCAATTGGATCAGTGAATAAATTCTACAACGCAGTTACAGCATATATACGCATTTAGCATTTAAAGTGACTGACGTGGTTATGAATTTAATACAGATTCCGACTGAACTATATACAATATTCATGAAATACTGAAAAAATGGCTTCAATATTTTCTTGGCTGAGAAATAAATTCACAAATTTATGGAAGTCGGAGCAATGTTTTGCTGTAGGAAAGTTGTAGATAACTTGGCATCATTTAAAATATGATGCCGTCAACTTTGTGTTCAATGAACTTATGAGAATGTGAATGTTTGTAATTCTAACGCATACCAATTTAAAGTTCCTGTACAACACTACAACTAGGATGGAATTGGCCACAAATTATTTTAGGCATTTACAAAAAATGTTGATAAAATAGCAAAGTGTTATGTTAATTTGATGCTCCATTCTCAATCATTATTTTTCGAATTAAATCCTCGTAATTGTTGGTCCTTCCTTTAATAAATGTTGTTTAAAAGAGCCCCGTTTTTTTCGACATAATTGGATAATTTGTGGCACCGTTTTGACGAGAACCTTGTAATGATTTCCTTTCCACAAGTGACTAATTCACATCAAATCGTGCTGCTTTGTATAAATGCACATGTTCTTCTTCATCTTCAAGATTATCTACCATGTTATGTAAAACTGTAACAAGTGTGATATCGTTAAACAAGCATCCAATTTGCAAGTCTCGTCTCTCTGAACGGTACCAATTAGCCGAAAAACAGAAAAACAAAATGTTCTCGTTTCAAATATTTTTAAAGGGAAAACATTCAGTTTTACTAGAATCAACAACACTTTGATTTTTATACGAACCAACTCGCGTTCTGTAAAAACTTTGGATAATACAATAAGTTGTTCAAATGAATACGTTGCTCCAACCTTGTTTTGTGTGCAACAAACTAACAAAGTAGTTCCTTAAGGGATGA
>JAANSM010004743.1:0-10916 GCA_036850725.1 Orchesella villosa
AATTGAATCGAGTTTAAGTATATATATAATATGTGTAATTTTAATGAGGATAATGCGTAATGTATTTAAATGTACTATCCAACCAAGTGGTATACATATTATGTAAATAGTAAAGGTAAAACGTATTAAACAGTAATAGTTTAATGGATTGGCTGGACAAGTGTATGACATATTATGATGTTTGTGACAATAAAATATTAATTTAATTGTACTTCGTACAAGTTGGGGCAGTCGCATTTTCTTTGGAATTATTTATGGCATGTTTATACTCAATTCAATAAAACTCGCTAATATTGGTTGGCTTTCATTCTTGTGAAGCGTCATTGGGAAACAAATACCTCATTGCGAAGTACCAGAATCAGTACATATGAAAGTTAGTGGCATTGACCCAGAGATTTATGTTGTAGCAGATGGTGGATCTCTGCTGGCGAGTTCGGTTACCAAATTGTGGTTTCCACTCGGGTTTGTCATCATCCTTTAGAAGAAACATGGGCTTAAATCATGTTTCCAATTTCTACGCTTTTTGATGTACAAATAACTTAATATCGTGGATGTACTTACGCGTGCAAATTGTCTAAAGACATTGACGGGAACGACCTCCCAAGGACTGGATGGATCATAAGATGGAAATCTTTCTAATGGCGGAATAACATCTTTGTTTCCGTTTATCTAAAGTGGATTATACAATGAGCAAATCATAATCATAGATACAGGTAAAACATACGTTCATATAATGCATAGTAAATTATAAAAATGTGGATAGTACCTTCTTTGTGTGATTAGAGTACAGAAAGATTGGCCCGTCTGGTTCTGGAGGAGGAATTAAACGGTCCCAATCGTAGGTTGAGAGTTGAACCATCAGGATCATTGTCGTCCCGATATGGATTTGGATCAAAGAATTCCTGTTAAAAAATGTCAATTGGTGCACACACTTTGAATATTTTAAAAACGAAAAGAAGGAATGCTTTGAATTTTTGCGTTACATTTGCAGATCCACCAGGTACCCACTTCTCTCCCAGTACACTCGATTCAAATTCCTCTCGCATTTTTCTATGGGCTTCATAATGATCAAAAGCAGGATCCTCCCTTGAATAGTAATTAAAATTTAATATAATTTCATCATAACTTATAAAAACGTATATTTTGAACTGAACAATTTGCAATGTCATATACTTACATATACTCTGGCCAAGGATTAATTGTTATATCCAAGTAGCCGTATCCTGTGCCTTTCTTCCCTGGATTTGTGAGGAAGTTGGGAACTCCTTGCAATCGAGTGTCTGTTTCAGTCCTCGTCTCAGGGCTCATTGCTATAAAACAATACGCTTTATGAGCTTATCTGAAATCTTAAATACAATCTTTTTTCTTTCAGAACCCCTCATAAGCAGACCTACCCTCCATTTCCGTTATGAACGTTCCATAATACGTTCCCAAACCATTCATCTTCTTTTCACCAACAGTTGAGATGAAGGGAGTGTCGCCAATAATTTTTTCATCTTTTTCTTTCCTTCAATAAAAATGTGTCCAAAGTTAGATTTTTACTTCAATTCCATGTTCAAACGTAGAATTTCTATAGTTCAAATAAAACATAAAGCACTACTTGTATTCCTTCCTCCACGACCCAGGGTCTGTATAAGGCTCCTCTTCCCATAAGTAAAGAAATGGGGAAAATGTCCAGTCATTTGTTGCAGCCTTTAGCTTATGACCCGGTATAATAGGAAAGGGTCCACCTAACCGTAGTGGATCGTCTTTCTGTGGCCCATCTCGCCCCATCAACGCTAATCATAGAATTCATTCTTAAAACTTCTATGATTTTGCAAATTCTAAAGAAAAGTTATAAATGAAGAGCTTCTATGTTTCAACATACCGACAATATCTGGACGAAATAAAGTCACATCCGTATCTGCCAAAAAAATATATAGCTTTTTAGTTTTAGAGCATACAATGAAACAGTAACAATAAATAATCATAATATATCCATCTGCATCTTATTACCATAAGGGCCATCAACGAACTGGCCAACTTTTTCTAAATCCGTGCGTTCGTCCCCCATGGCTAACTTAAAAAGCTTGAGTTAATCGAATGCTTGATTGTAAATCTGATCAGTTAGAAAATTGTAATGTCTCCAATTGCCCCCAAGCTTTATCAACGCTTCTGCTGAAAAAGATATATATTCATATCATAAGTATTCATATCATGAGCTAAAACAATACATGGATTAGTTCTTATTTCCAAAAACCCAACATGCAACACAAGCAAACGCTTATATGAAAAGGATTCCCAATTTCCCAATCTCAATACACAGTTCTGCAGCACATGGACAAGTATTTTTATGCTCATACAAAAGCCTGCCGTACTGCCTACACATTATAGTTCAGACTATATAAAAGTATTGAAAAGATGCTTTTAGAAATAAGAGTATGCCTGAAAGAAAACAACATCTATACATGTGACTAGCCATATGATATGACACTTGTAGTTCTTACTCCAGCACGATGAAGGATGGCAAATCTTATTTTATATAATTGATTAAAAGTTACTTCTTAAATTTTACGGAAAACTGGAAACTCCAGCCAGAAATCTGTAGATTGTAGTGTGATTATAGTTCGGCAACTTGTCCAGTTTCAGCAGGTAATTTATTGAATTAGCAAGGCAGGTTTAATCTGCGACATATATTTGGGTTTACAAAAAATAAAATTTCATATGTGAAAAGCATCAGACTACAATTTGATACGAAAGGGTAGAGGTGATGGGTGCACCCTGAACACTGTCGTGCTTGTGCTAAGCCCAAGACACCCTTTTCGTTATGCATTGTACGTTCAGCACAGTATTTCAAAATAAAAGGTAGCAATAAAAATGACTTTAGAACGTGTAATTACTGATTTACCGATGTAACTACAACAACTTTCAAGTCCAGTTCTCCATTTCAGGACCTTGTTGAGGGGTCTGGTCACCCTTACGTCCCTTATGTGCCTATTCCTCCTTAGAAGGAGAGCCGTGCACAACCTACATTTAACATTGTACACATGTTATTTATTTTCAGGAATGCTGTCAAGCAAGCTCATAGTGTCACCTCTGCTCAGGTGCTTAAATATTGGAGGAGCGTATAGCGTTACTACTGCCACTTTCATTCCAAAACTGGGTGTTCCATTAGGAGGTGCGCCATCTCGAACAATGTCTTCAACAATTCCAAAGTCACAATCCAACAAAACTAATCCACAAGAAGAAGAGGATACACTATTTGAGATTATTAATGGTAAAGGTGTTATCACCTTAAATAGACCCCGAGCTTTAAATGCCTTAAATCTTAGTATGGTAAAGAAAATCTATCAGAAATTGAGAGAGTGGGAATCATCAAGTATGCAGTTTGTACTTATAAAAGGAGCAGGTACACATATTATAACTAGCTGAAACTCTTTAAATTTGGACACAAATTAGTTTTATTTCGCTAATACTTTTCCATTGTCTTTATCAGGGGACAAGGCATTCTGTGCGGGCGGCGACATCAGAGCAGTAACTGAATCAGCAAAAGCAGGAACTACATTGTACCAAGAGTTTTTCAAAGAGGAATATCAAGTTAATAACTTGATAGGAACTCTACGCATTCCTTACATTGCTTTAATTGACGGAATTACAATGGGAGGTGGTGTAGGACTAAGCGTTCATGGACTCTTCCGTGTTGCCACTGAAAAGACTTTATTTGCTATGCCAGAAACTGAGATCGGACTCTTTCCAGACGTTGGTGGTGGCTATTTCCTTCCACGATTGGGTGGAAAGTTAGGATTGTACCTTGCCTTGACTGGTCATAGGCTGAAAGGTTCTGATGTTTTTCGTTCTGGCGTGGCTACTCACATGTGTAGTACTTCAATGATACCTGCTCTCGAACAAGACCTTATTTCGTTAAATTCTGGCAAACCCCAAGATATTGAAGAGGTACGTTTTAATGTTTTGAGGAAGTCCTTAAAGGCAATGATCATCAGAGCTAGAGCTCGTAGCGCGTGTAGAGCATAATGTATGATCATTTTAAATCTGGTTTTGCTTTATATAGGTGCTCAACAGATATCACTCCCAAAGTCCAGAGGCTCGGAAGCCCTTTGGCCTGGAAGATAAGATGCAAGAGATTAACAAAACATTTGATGCGACATCTGTAGAAGCCATTATACAGAATTTAAAAAACAGTGGCTCAGAATGGGCTTTGAAGACGGTGGAGACCTTGTCGAAAATGTCGCCTACGTCAATGAAAATTACATTCAAGTTGTTGGAATTAGGAAGTGAAATGGAGTTACAAGAATGCCTTGGAATCGAATACCGATTATCTCAACGTTGTAGCGAAGACCATGACTTCAAAGAAGGTACAAAAGCAGCAAATTAGAAAAACGTCAGATAACAGAAGAGCATTAGATTAAGTATTATTCAAAACCTAATCTTTATATTGTACTGATATAGGTGTAAGAGCTGTGCTGATTGATAAAGACCAAAATCCCAAATGGAATCCTAACTCGTTGGAGGGAGTAACGCCAGACATTGTGGAAAAATACTTTTCTCCCCTTCCTCCAGGGCGAGACTTGAAACTGTGACTATTTAGCAGCAAGTGCAAGTTATAAAACGCTTTGAAATAATTCTCAAAATATGTTGTACTATAAGTGAACTGTTTATAATTTCATTATGAAGCTCTCTTTCTAATAAAAGTGATACTAAGGCCGTAGTTTGTCTTTAAATGCAAATGATAGAGATTCTATGGGTAAAATATCATTCTTACTTTAATCAAACACTTTCTCTTTTAACAAAATATTATGCCATACAAGGAACGATAATCTTACAATAACGTCGCTTGAAATGCTATATTAACACAAAACTTTATAATTCCTAATTAAGATTGTAGAACCTTCTATTCTAGCAGCTCTACCAAAAAATCTGATACACACCATACTTTGAATTTGTGCAAAGAAGTAGTAACTCTTAGATAATATTCGGGTTTGGCATGATAAATACTATCTTCCATAATTTTTTCTATTTCTACGAGTAAGTTAAATGATCAAATAAGAGCTAGTGCAAAACTGCTTACGTGCACGAAATACAGGATCTGTGTTACACATAAGTAGACATGCAAAATTTAAGTAAAAATCGGGACAGTTAAACAGTGTCAATCAAGGGTCAAGAAAAATTGGGACTGAGACTGTACCCTAGAAAAAACGGAAACCGTAAATTTGACGTGATGAACTTATATTTATAGCTTAACGACTGTGAATTAAGTCGAGATTTTGAAGCAATTGGTACAAACCGTCTGGTATTATGAATTTATCAACATACTAATAATATTTTACGTTAATTGCGCTTAAGAAATTTTATACAGCAAAACTCAATAATTTTGCGACGAAGACGGTGATATTGTTATTAAAATTGTAGCCTTAAGATGTTGTAGGTGTTAACATAACAATTTGGTTGATGTCTGCTGACTTATGCTCATCATTACAACTTTTCTATTACAATAATATCATCAGTCTATATACTGGGCCAGCCAACGGAAGCCTTCGCCGTAACCTTGTCTTCTCAGAACGGAGCACATGAAGAGCTCGAGTGGGCGACCTGGGAGCTCTGAACGGGGGACGTTACCCTACAAATTAATAGTCATTCATTAGTATTTGCTATTGTAAGGAAACGTAATACGTAAAAACACTTAACGTAATATTTTCATTAAAAGCAATTGCAATTACCTTTCCTGTTGTTTGGCCATACAACCCAAACACATTGCGAAGTTCCTCTTCAGTAACCTTGTCTTCTCAGAACGGAGCACATGAAGAGCTCGAGTGGGCGACCTGGGAGCTCTGAACGGGGGACGTTACCCTACAAAACCAAAGTGATAGTCATTCATTAGTATTTCCTATTGTAAGGATACACAACACTTAACGTAATATTTTCATTAAAAGCAATTGCAATTACCTTTCCTGTTGTTTGGCCATACAACCCAAACACATTGCGAAGTTCCTCTTCAGATGCTGCTCCTGGACGATCGATTTTGTTTCCCAAAATGAGAACTGGGCAATTGGCCAGCTGCTCATCTGTCAAAAGTGAGTTAAGTTCGACAAGAGACTCTTGAAATCGACCCCTGTCACAGGCATCAATGAGAAAAACAACGGCATCGACTGCAGGAAAATAATCCTTCCATACACGACGAGCTACATAACACCAGACAAGAAACATCACACTATAGATTTCAGGTTTACAGACAGTAATAAATATTTCAATCAAGATCAGGGATATTAAAGAAATGCATACCTTGATGATGGCCACCAAGATCAAAGGTGGTAAATCTCATATTACCTATGGCCAATTCTTCTGAGGCTGTTAGAAAAAGAACAAAGATCATTTAGCAATCACTGAACTAATGGTTGATGAAATCAATAAAATCTAGATATAAACTTACTTGGATGAAGCGTAGGCACGTGCTGGGCCATCCGATCATCCTTAAGCATATGCAAAAGAGTTGTCTTTCCTGCATTATCTAAACCCAAGAATAAAAGTTTGCCCGACTTTTTCCATAGTCCTGTAAAAACAAAATGACAATATCGGTTTAAAAAATCCTGTGCACATTTCTTCCAAAAAACATTTATGATGTGTGACTAGAACTGCTGGAAGTAAGTAGTAGATATATTCAACAACTAATAAACTGCTACAATTTTGAATTTTGATTATGTAGGTACACAAAATGACGTATTTTAAAGATGTAACGAACATTTGTGAAGCTATTAAATTACGAACAGTGGGTAGTAGCCATTAAAAATAGTTACGTAATACCAAACCCAACATCGCGTCAGATATTGCAACATAACTTAATACCTAATACGGTAATTAATTACTGAAGACAATAGGATTTAAATGACAAAATTAATAGCAGAGATATGTGATATGTGCCTACTGCTAAATGTCGGCTTCGGCCATTAAAAAATGGCCCAATACCCGACAGTCAAGGATATAGACATAGCTTCAAATTACCATCTTATAATTATGTTCTTCTATTCGCAAATACTTTCCCCCATCCCCTGGTCCTTGTCTTCCTGACTAACGAATTACTATTTGCTGGGAATTGCTGCTTTAAAAATATAAACATCTTGAGAAATGCACATATGATAAGACCTTCATATGATAAGACCGTAGAGATGATTCTGATGTAATTTGCCCAGCTGTTGAGCTATTCTTATAAAAATCCATACAATCGGGTAAACAAAAGTAAAATCTTATAGCCTACATAAGTAAACAGGTAGATAACTCCTATTCTACATTTGATTAATCATTCTACAATGTTAGTACAGCCCCCAATCCACAATTTGCAGTACAAACATTTTTCAATATTGGATCGGCTTTCATTTCGGATAAGAGAATGTACTGATAAAGCGATTATTCACGTAAATAAAGTACTCAAATGATTTCCTAACACGTCACACACGTTGCACGTGGAAGTTTCTCTCATCCAGGTAATGAGGCTACAAACTCACAAGTAGAAAGTAATTCTATCATACATCCATTTTGTCCTTCCTATCCAAATCAGTTTCCTAACGCCTAACAAAGTTAAAAAGTCACAAAACAGCAGTTCTTTTAAATACATTCGTATAACTTACCCAGATATCCAAGGACGCCAGTGAACCAGTCCCAAAGAAACATAATTGATCCGATGAAGAGCGTCAGCTGAAGCTGTTTTTACACACTGAGTGCTGGCAATTTACAAACTGAACTATGAACTAAGATATACTAGAATATATATAATAATACTACGTTGGAGAAGGCCAGGTCAGGTCAAGTCGTTAGGCCCTTCTTCTACAGTTTTAAATCTCATTCAAGGAGTGTTGAGTATGATGCTAAAATGTTGACTCTATTTTTACGTTTCAAATGTGCTTCTTCATCACAAAAATCAGTTGTCAGTGGAGTTGGAGGGGAGCGGAGCAGATGAGCGGCGCAGAAATAAGTTGACCTTAGTAAAATTGGTTGAATTAAAGAACTGAGGACGAAATAAATGTACAATCTATAGATACTTCTTGTGTGTGTGTTAGTTGAGTAGTATGATGATATGATATCACTGTTACACTAAAAAATAGGAATGAAACGAGTCTTGGCTACTTTCTGACTTGTCACTTTCATCCACTCGCATGTATAACTTGTATGTATGCATGTATAATGGACGTGTCTGAATCTTTTGGTGTCTATATATGTATTTCCCTGGTGTGAGTGAATGGGAAAAAAGGCCTTCCCCAAAAAGAATATAATATCGTTTGCCTGTCTATTATTCTCTTGATGTGGGTATATGCTCTTATGCATAAAATATCTTTCCTGCTGATGATGATGGGTTTCACAGAATGGTACATTTAAGAACCCAGAGAATACACGTAGCCAGGAATGACGTCACGAGAATTTCTTAGTCTGAGGTTGGTTCACAAGTAACTTTTTGCCATGTTTTGTGTACCTAACGGAAATTTCTAGTAAAGCGAAAGTAAAATCGTAAATATAGGAGAATTTAAGGTTGCAAAAGTTTGCATAGTATCATATAAGTTTCGAAGAACTGATTCAATTGGTTAAGGATACATAATGGCAGAAACTACATTGGAATAATAATAATTTATTGAAAATAACTACCGATATTTTAAGCTGAACAAGTTTGATTGCTGCGGATTAGTTAACACAATTAAAGAAAAATAGCTAAACTTAATAAGATTCAGTTAGTCAATGGATCCAAATGAATCGGTTGATTTAATTATTATAATAATTACTAACCACAAGTAATGAAAAGCAATTTTCGTTCAAGTGAAAAAATTTCTGAAATGTTTGTAAAGTAAACTAGCTAAAAGGAAATTTAAGAAATCAAATACTGCATGCACCATTGCATTGTTGAGATTCTGATAAAGTTTCCTATTTTTTGTATTAAATTGCCAATCAATCTACAATTAACAAAACTATTTCAAAATGAATTGCTGACTTTCAGTTATCTGCAATTATTTTAAAATCCTCAATTCTGGACCAGATAATCCATACAGTAATTTGATAAAAAAAATATGAAAAACGGTTAAGTATAATTATGTGCAAAAGTTAACCAATTAAAATAGGGTATTAGGTTTTTGGACTTCACGAACCTCCTACACAACATGCGTAAGATTTCGTAGTTTGTGAATGGCTGCATTCACATTACGCAACGTCAGCCTTGAACGAAACTCTATTTGATTTTGTGCAAACTCATATGACTTAAAAAGTCTGTCTGAAGCTCCTCATCATATGGATCTTTTTATCGTATGCTCAGTTAATACTTCGTTATATTTACAATTAAAAGTTCATGTATAATTTTTTTGGTATATGTATGTAATCATAGACAATGTATTGGCCGTCCCATTAAGCTGAGACAGTGATGAATGCATGTAATGCTATTTAGGTACACTACATTTTATTGAATTGATTTGGTTTAGGCTATTTTGGTTTGTGAAAAGGGTGGTGGTGGTGCATGGTTTGTGATGATGAAATAGATGGAAAATGAAAATGTATGCAATTTCAAATTTAATCGAAAGTGCGATATGAATTTATACATGCTGGTCATATGTAACACCTACTTGTGTTAAGTACTTGCTCTTGCTCTCAACAATTTGTTGAATTTGTTCTCATGATTTTCTCTTCCATAAGGAAACTTCTTATAAAATATTTGCTTAGGTAGAGTACATAAGTTGAATTTGCAAACTCTAACGTGCAGGTCATATTTTATAAGCATATGTATACGTTCATTTCCAACTCCAGCATTCCCACCCTAAAGCTTTTGCTATAATTAGTTTTTCCAGAAGTGTGCAGGATAAATAAGATAATGGTTCAATACAAACTTTTTATACTGTGTGTCAAAGGTGAAAGGAAAAATCATCAATATCAATTATTGAGTATGCAACAATCAGCAATGCAATCCTGTTCATGCAGATGAAAATCGTCCTCTGTACCTTGACTGGGGTATATGGTATATCTATGCGTGCATGCAACATAGTTCACCATAAAAAGTGGACCCCAAAAATGACATGCGACAAGCAAGAACGTATTTATCGTATATAATATTGCTGTATTGCATTAGACTAATTTCGCATGAAAATTTTGCATCCTGAACTTTACAACGTTGCATAAGTACAAAGATCTTCCTTTGTTTCGTAGTTCAACTGCTCCACAACAAAATAGCGATACAATACGTGTGATTGAAAGATCCTTGTGAGAAAAAGGACACGTCAGTATTCTTTTTATGCATATGAAAGTCCAACGGACACACAAGACACGTAATGTTTTCTCTGATTTCAATAAGCTTTCATGCCAATGATGATACCGCGCATCTTTGTTCTGGTTTGATAAAAACATGTTTTCTGCATACCAACATATTTTGTACATATTGGTTTTCTTCCTTCCAGCCACTTCATCTTAAGATACGAGCTTCACTTTCTTGAGTTTCATGCAATTTTTTACTTCATTTGCCACATGCAAAGCACATGATAACACAATGCATGATTCAGCATAAACATGATGTGTATTCTCGGAACAGATTTGTGGATGATGCTTTTAGTAAGTAGAGCTTTTTTCAGTTCCACCACATTCATCATATCATAATCATAATCCAATATTCTAGCCTAAATTGCACTCAAACATAAATTGCTCTCTCGAAGTCAATATTGTTAAAGCATATGTACCTAATCCAATACATGTGATATAGTATATAGTACTTAGTACTCTGTTCCAAACTTTAAGTTAGCATATTATTATTCTTCTCCGCACATTGTGCTTGGCTTTGGCTGCAATGACTACAACCGCAACCTTTCCATATGCCCATACGACACAACATCAAAAATGATCAGCTCCAGCCTCCAGCTATATAAGTAAAACTCGATGCAATGGCAAGTGGAAGAAAGTATCCATAC
>JAANSM010004744.1:0-10915 GCA_036850725.1 Orchesella villosa
GAAATTTAATACTTCTATATTAAGTAGCATAATCATTAAACGTGACTTATAAAGATTTACTAACAACCAAAAGTGGAAGTAAATGTTTAGTAGAAGGTCACTGAGTACATCATCGTTGAAAACAGTCAATATTATCTTCTTCAATTTTGTGTTTAAAATAGTGTTTTGCAAATATTACCAAAATATTTAGTGAAGACACACATCAAGAACGACTCAAGAGATATGCGATAGCTAATTTTTAAAAATCATTGTTTTAGGTACACTTTCATCTACCCTGCATATCGAGATAAGGAGCCAGCGCTCCGTGGCACATGTTCGTTAACTACAAAGATCATATGCATAATTGCACAGGGAAGAGTAGTTGTATAATTCTGTCATGTCATTTCGCTATCATTGCTCTGTCTGTAGCAGTTCATGGTCGAATACTAGTTCTCCACGTTTCTCTAGAACATACATAAGGAAACCACTAGCGTTGCTTTCATTTTAACTTACCTGGCCGCATCTGGTTTCTATGTATGTAGTTGACCACTGGAATTTCTAAAACAACAATTGCATGCAGGATGCGCAATAAACGTTACAAATGTCCAGAGCTCATCCTTTAGCTATATTATTGGGCAAGCTCGTTGGTTCAACCATTAGTATAATTTTTCTTGTTCATTCGTGTAATCCTCACTGCACTTTCCGCTTTTTATGAAGGCACATCATGAAACTAGTATTTGCTACCATCTACTATAATGATGGTATACTAGTCTCATTATTGCTATCGTTAAAGACATGACTCTAATACATGATATTTGTGTATCTTTGAGAATGTATGTTGTGCAAATGCAGTAGATTAAGAAAAACAAGGGAAGGAATTAGAAAAAACCTGAGTAATACCCATTACCTCATCGCCACTCAGCCCCGACGTTTTTATCGTTTTTCAAGTATCACACACCACAAATAACCATTTCAAAGGCAATGGACGGTTTAAAAGCTCATTCTGTTGAGAGACGGTTTGCGATTCTAAAGTTAACCAGAAATCGAGATGGAATCGTCCAAATTCTTAGCTAACCATAAACATTAATATCTATTGACAGAAGAGCATCAACTGTTGCCAACTCCGATTTATATTACACGCCAATACCACCAGTAGAGTCGAGAGCGTTGCAGATTTATAATTTGCAAAAGCTCTGGAAACATATAAGAACAGCACAGTTGAATTGAAATAGGAATCAGAAAGCGAGCTGTTGAGACGAAATAAGGAATCGGGAAGCAAGTTTATCTTGGTCTGCCCCATAATATTATGCATGCTCACTCATGCATGAGTATGTTCTGTGGGGAGACTCCTTGGAGAAAACAAATATGATTTTTTTTCAATATTGGTGGCATCAGATGTTGTACATTTTGGGTCATATGTCCCTAATGAATATTATACGTGGCTATCGGAAGTAGAAGATGAAGCGTAAATGCATATTTTTTCTTCTGAAAGTAGCTACATAGTCACGTTCTATAGTGGAGTTATAGCATCTCATCTTCTCAAATGTCCTACATGCGAAGTCTCTGCTGATTTGCCCTGTCCTTCTAATAGGGCTCGTGTGCGTCGAAGGGAATAAGACGAGGAAGCATTCAAGCATTAACTAACATGCTACATAATATATTAGTCCAAAATATATGATTAAAAATGTTTTTCTAGAGAGAAAAAATGTTAGCAGCAAATTTTTTTCCTGGAAATATACAGCACAAAGGTTTTATTTCCTGAATTGTCTAGTTGGAATGGAAAGATGCCTCAAGAGGAAAATCTAGACAAATGTAGGAAATTACGCTTAGATGTCTGTTTACTCCTAACAACATTCCCTTTGCTCATTTACAAACAATTCACCCAATTTTATGTTAGCTCTTGTAAACCATTCGTTTACCCCCAAAACATTATACAATACTATCATATATACCATTTTCCATGTATCTCAACCGAAGCTTGATTGTGATTCTTTAGAAGTAGGAAGGAAAAGGAAACTGCTAAAATATACAGTAGTATCACTTCTCAAGCACGAATGGAGGGTGTCACTACTCACATGTGAGTGGATGTGATGCTGCTTCTGCTTCTATGCTTTAAGTCCACATGGATGATGTTCATTTTGCTAGTAAATTACCGATGCAGATTACATATTATATTGAGAAAGTAGCCTAAGCCAAATAAAATGTAGTCCGGATAAATGTCGGTAGACCACTGCAACGTAATAAGCTCCGGGAAAATGCCATTATGGATTACTTTGAGAGTAAATACATACATATACCTACATACTTTTTTGTACATTTGCAAAGCCCAAACCACCACAGGCCTTGCTCTCAAAGATGAACTTTCTTTTTGGTTCTCGTACTCTCTCACAATTATACAAAGTCAGATACAGAGAGGGAAATCCATTACACACTCGGTGAAAGTAATGTAGTGGCTGTGCCTAACATGAGACCTTCAATTTTCCTATTATTCTCGAGTAGCACTGGGTACAATCGGGGAGTAAGTGTCTATTCATCAGCTAATTGTTCCTTTTGTATCCTGCTTCATCCAGCAGTGAGCTCTCCAGAGAAGTTTGCTCTTGGTATGGTGTGGTGCGTTGTGTGTTGGTATTCACATCGCATGTTGAAATACTAACATAGCTCAGCCCTTACTTGTGCATTGCATTGCTGTTGTTGTTCCCAGAACAAAGTATCTTGGATCTGTATTATATGCTGCTAAGTAGAGTCCCGTCAAGAAAAGTGTGCACACGATTAAATAGAAAACTCATTTCATTTGCCGGCAACATAAAAAAAAAGTTGCTTTTGCTGACTGCCACACAACGTACGTACAGAGAAGCGAATAAAGCCGATGAACTTAAAGAAGGGTATGAAAAGGAAACACAATTAAACCTAGTCCGAAGATAAGGATCAAGCAGAGTGGAAATCGATTCGTATCTAATGAATTCATAATGCAATATTCATCGGAGGCTAATGATAGCGTAATGGAATTATTAGAGTGTGTTCTGTGTTGTCTACACATTCTAGAACACTAGTCCGGTCATCCTTTACCCTTGTATACTATTTTACCTTCAATTCACGCAATGATGCAGTCTGTGATAAAGACACAGGGTATTTTGGATACATTTCGATTACATTGGCGTGGTAAATTTGTTTCCAGTAACTACTCGCAAAGAAAACCGATCGAACAAATCGAAAGATCACAATATCAGGAGATAGCACGAGTAAAAAAACTGGCCATCATTTTTAGGCCGCTCTCGTGTCATTCGTTCATTGAAAGGGCTTAAAATTCATATATTTTTTATGGCTTTGTCTTAAAAAGTTGTAATGTATTTCTATCTCTCAACGATTCATCAAAGCCTGGTTTTTATGCTCGAACTAATCTAGGTATTTTTATACTAATGGAATATGGCAATAAAATGGGGCCACAACAGTAATGTTTATTTCTATATTGCATTGTGGAATTTTCTTGGAAGCATAAACAGTTTGAATATTCTTAACGAGCGAGTGCTAAAACTGCAATGCTCAAGGTTTATTTTTAAAGTATCAAAATAACAACTTTGTTTATTCTACAAAAGTCGCCAGTCTTGTCAGCCGTTTTTGTGTATTTAATGTTCATTCTTCGAATTTCAATGCATTTAACGTCATTTAAAGAGTGTTCTTTTGGTTACTCATCATTCTGGCATGTATTTAGTACCCATCTTAATTGTATATAAACATTTGTGACACAAAAAGAAAATATGTGTGACCATTAACCAAGTACTATACAATGGATTATAGTGATTGATGGCTGTTCTGAGAAGTCTGAGATGACTCAACTTAACATTAAAGAACGGCTATCACTGTAAACGAACATTGAATGTGTGTGATGGAATATGGAATAAGTAATCATACAGATTATATTTTTGTTGGGGTTATGGCAGGATCATCATAAAATGTAGTCACTAGAGTAGTTAACTAACAAACAACTCATTCATAATAACCAGTATAGAGCAAATCACGAATATTTATTAACGCTCTCAAGAATAAATATGATGGAGTAAGCTCATTTAGGTAGTTGGTTGAAGCCATTACATTCCTCCACAGGTTTTGGTAATACGTCAATGAATAATTCAAATGCAAAATACATGAAAATATTTGGTATATCGTGAAAAAAACATCGACTTGAGCACAACATGAGAATTTAACGCTAAATTTGGTACTCGTATCGGTATATCAGGAGTATGTGTAAGATATCGTAGAACGTTCGCTATTGGTACTTTTTTTAATCATTGTATTACTTTCAAATTTGGAAACTCATCTACTATTGCCTTATCACTATGAAACATGTACAAACAGGAGGTCTTAGCTGGAGCGAATTTGTATAAATTGGGTTGTAGCGTAGACAGCTTTATAATCAAGACTTCGAGTAGAATCAGTGAGTATCGTGAGTTAAAACTTATGAAAGTTTAATTCGTAATAATTTTTGCAAACTCTCAATTCATGGAAATAAAGCAAATATGAGTAATATTTTTGTTACACTTCATGCTAGTGCTAGGCCAGGTGCCTCCTTTTTATTACTGGCAAATAGAGATTTAGAGACTGGAAAATTCCAGCAAAATTTATCATCTTTACATTACCTCTGCAGCTACGTCGATATATGTATGTGTAAAAAGTAAGCTATTATACATGTTCCATTAGGATATATGCAGCAGTGTATTGAATAGGTTTATAGTTTTGACTTATTTCATGTGGTGTACATTATATTACACTCAAACTTAATAGAAAAGTCCACTGCTTCTCCGTGCTATACTTTTAGTATAACTATGTGTAATAAGAAAGCTACACATTTTCTAATTTGTCTTCATTCTCATTACACCGCTGTCAACCAGTTTTAATCAATTTCTCCTGTCAGAGGGCAACTCCAGTTAAGATACGTGGGTAGGATAAAAGATTTAGTTTTATGAGAGGAAAGAACTAAGCGCATTCATTTTGAGTTTATTATATATATGTGATTCATGAAAGCCATTGTATTTTAATACATGTTAGTCTTCAATTCTATGATGTCTTACAACTGCGAATGATATTCCCGTTAATTGAAAGGAGAGTTACATCTCACATTATGTAGCCCTTCTTTTACATCCAAAGAGAGTTTCGTTTCATTCTAACTTTAGTATATACATACATATAGAATAAAAGATTGAAATTACGACTACTTTATACTTAACATCATCGTCATCTCATCCTACTCAACAGAAAAACACAAAAGGAATACATACTTTTACAATAAGCACGTTGTTGCCGACTGAAAATGAGACGAACTAGCCAAGATCAAACATATCGTCGTATGAGCCAGGATGCCACCCGTAAGAGGAGCACCGAATGGGTTCGCCGTGGAAGCATGGAAGTGTCTAAATTAGGCGCGGTACGTTCCTCTCCTAAATACTGTATTAAGCTTTCTGTTTTCAAATTGGTTGAAAAAGGGATTTTGCAAATGACAACGTGAATTCAGCCAACTCCTTTTCAAAGAGCATTCAATGGACCTCATTTTCAAATTAAATCGCACTTTGACTCTTGTGCTCGGACTAAATGAATGGGGATAAGATCATTTTATGTATTAATTTGCTGACAGTAAATAATATAGCTTTTCAGAAACTCCGAGAAATGGTAAACTGATTGAATTTTTGGGGCTTCAGGAGGACTTTATGCTTGCAAATTGTTGTTGCTCCGATTTTCGAGGAATCGCTTTGTGTGCTTCTATTTTGAATGGAATGACTAAAGTCCACAAGGCATCTCGGTTTCAGTTTCCTCGCATAAAACCTACGCTTTTCCTATTGTGCTATTTCCTCTAATCGTAAGTATATGGTGGTACTCCACGATACGAAAATTTAATAATGGTATGCATGAATGCTATTAAAAAATATGGGGTTGATACATATTGTATGGACACCTGCAGCTGTTTTGTTATGCGATCCTCGTTCTCAAATTCAAGCATTGCTATGTCATGAATCGCGTGGGCATACAAGGATTTAACTACAAACTTTTTCTAAGCGAAGAAGATGCCCTTCTTGAGCTCACTATTTTCTAGTTCCGATGCTTTGTATGAAATTCAAGGGAATACTTTTTGAAATGAGATTTTGCCGTTATATGTTTTAATACCATTAATTGCTCCTACTTTTCCTTATTTTCGGATGTAGTATTATTACTGCGAAATTNCCGTTATATGTTTTAATACCATTAATTGCTCCTACTTTTCCTTATTTTCGGATGTAGTATTATTACTGCGAAATTTCTAACTACGTAGAATTTCCCAAGTTATTTTTTGGAATTTTTTCAGTAACTTTTAGATAGGAACTCCTGTATTAATTTGATTATTTGCTAGCACCTGACCTGATTTACTGTTTGAATAGCCCAAGCGATGGCCCAATCACAAGAAATTATCTAAAAAATAAATTTTGCTTGCTTTGACCACTTTTGCCCTTCCAGGACTATCGAAACCCAATAAGTTGCAGTTTGAAAAACTAACTTAGCGTGGGTTGTAGTGTTTGGAGGTCTAAAGATTCTTTTTCATTCCATAATTTCATTTATACCATTCAGTCACGTTGGTCGTCGTGCAAAAGGGAAGCCATTTATAATGCAAAGGTAGGTGTTAGAAATGATTGCTTTTCCAGTTTACCCAACATAGTTGAAACGCAGTATGCTATTATGCAGTACACACCTGTAAATAATAAAGTATTTGCCACTGGGGACATGTCAAGATCGTCTGTAAGAGCAATCAAGTATATATGTAACACACATCTGAGTATTTGTTTGGGCTACCTTTTTTTACCTGTATCTAAGTATACTCTAGTTTTTATTTACGTAGTATTAAAACGACTACCCGTAATAGGTGATAGGTTTATGATACAACCCATCACCGTAAGACTTCATATTTGACGTGACACTAACTTTGCGCTTTTCTCAGAAAAAGCAAAACAATAAGGCATGAACACTGCTCGTGTGCGTTGCAAATGAAAAAAATACGACGTCAACAAAATATGTAACACTATTCATGCCTAACAATTCTACCCCACGCAACAACTACCAACGTATTAAATTTTCCAAGGTTTCCAACTAATTTCCACATTATATGAAACCTGAGATCGTCCATTGTTATAAAAAGTAAAAAACAACACAGCTTTTGTACGTTTAATTAATTAAAAGACAATATTTAACAACGTAAGCGCTTAATGCACAACTTTCAGAATATTTATGCTTTCCAATGGCTTTGTGCGTATTCAACAATTATTCGACAACTGGACATGACATTTTAAACCTTTTTTTGACTCATTAATGCTTCGATATACATATAAAACAAGGAAATGATTGCTTAAGACGCTAATTCCTTTTACCATTGACTTTCTCCGTATACAGAAGCACATCGTGCCTACAGAGCGATGTGGCCCATTGAGCGTTTACGTTCAGGGAGATCTTTCTCAGCAAGACAAGAGGGCCATCTTTTTAACTGTTCACGATTTGGGATGTAACCGTAAGTCCAAAATTGACAATTAGTTTGCCGCCAACGTGTATGCAACTAACAACATGAAATTGGAAAGGTAAAGTACGTTTTTGCATGAAAATAACTAAATTTTTACGTAGATACATCCTTCCATGATTTCGTCGAACATCCAACCATGGCTGAAATTAAGGAACGGTCCGTATTCATCCACGTTGATGTCCCTGGACAAGAGGACAACGCCCCTGATCTTGCTGACGAGTAAGTTTATCTACTCCGTTTTTATTTTGTCGCATGTTGGAAATCAAGTCCTGTTATTTTAGCCATCAACTTCAGTAATCATGCTCTCAACGATGCAAGTTTCTTTCTCTCATTCCAACTTTAGCCTACAAAATTGGATGCACACGTGTGTTTTAAACATCTAATTTTCACAGATGGAACCCAAATAAAGGGTCTTTTTAGGCTCATTATCTGCAGTTATTTTTCTACTCATCTCTAATATATTATTACTATAATTCACAGCTTCCAGTTTCCAACAATGCAAATGATTGGGGAGGACCTGGTTACTGTCTTGGATTTCTTACACATTAAATATGTCATTGGATTAGGTGAGGGTGCAGGGGCCAACATTCTCTTGCGTTTTGGAATGGCTCATGCCTCACGTTGTTTGGGACTTATTCTCGTCAACGTCACTGCTGGAAAAACTTCCGTCATGGACTATTTCAAAGATAAAGTATGCAAACTAGCTATGTATAGACATGATGATGCTCATCTCCACATCTATCCACTCCTATAAGTGGCTTTCTTCCTCTCTACACTTTTCCTATTTTTCAAACTAAACCCTTTGTAAACTGTCACGAGTTGTCTGGACTAACAAGTTTTGACAATGTGGACAAGATACGGGGTAATTCATATTAATACGAAAATGTATATAGTATTTAATGTTACAGTTCAGGAACTGGAAACTGGGACAAGTTGGACACAACCCAACAACTGAGCAGTATCTCGTTTTCCATAAATTTGGACACGTAAGTCTTTTAGTTTTTAGATTTTATATATTGTGTTCATAAACACACAAACATAATACACAGAGTCTTCATTCAAGCCTCCTCAGAAAACTTGGTGAAGTGTAAGAAATACAAGAAGTTTAATGTCTCTTTCTTTTGTCAACGGATGGACCTTTTGTCTCTCAACCTTTTTGGAATGATATGAAATTCGCATTTATAAATACATTTTACCTACACAGAACAAAGAACACGGAGAGAAAGAGACGACTACTGATATGAAATAATATTTAGTCAAATAGGAAAACAAAACTTGCGCATACATTTAATTCTTGTCTTGTATACCAAATACCAAAAACCCACATTGGGCACTACTTTTAGAATAACTTAAGGAAAAGCAAATACCGGGCCCGAAACAGGAACGACGAATACAACTTGAGCATTCATAGCTATACATCTCCAACCATAATATTAGCCATCTGGCGTAAGATTCATATTTTGAAAAGCTATTTGTTTTGTAGATCAAACTTTGAGTTTTAAGCTGAGCTTAGGATACAAGACGATCAAAGTCTGTGTGCTTATGAAAAAGTTTTACCTGAGTATAGCTAAGTCGTTATGTGAACTGTTATCACTGAAATACTACTACTACTCTTTTATATATATATAAATATATGTAATCCGTGACTGTGTTCTGTTACCACTTTTACACACACACTAGAACTGCGTGCTATGATGCTTTTTTGGTAACAATCAACTGATTTTTTCTAGGATTAAATATATATAGTGTGTTTTCAACAATAATGAAATTTCAAGTATCAGTGATGTCACAATGCTAAAGCAGTGCACCGATGCTAAATTTTGTTTCGTTTATGATTCATGTGCCCGTCTTATACACCACAAAATCTTACGATACAAAAAACATTTTTAGCCACAATATTTAATAACATAAGTAATATGAACTTGGAGTCAAGAACCTAGATTCAAATATACAACATGTAGGATCAAAATAGAAAAAGTGAATTTTGTTCAAGACATATATATTGAAAGCTACTCATGATTTTGCTAATCATGTGCACAGTCGTGATCAGCAGGAAGCCAGTTCTAGGAACTTGTCAAGGGCATTTGACTTTACGTTGTAACATATTGTAATTTTGGAATATGATAAAATAAACTTGAGCTGCTGACGACTTCTCTATTTTGCAATTTAAACTTGGGAAAGTTCAATGATGTCTGTAACAGTCTGTCATATATATCTATTGCTTGCATTTCAAATTCTATTGGGAAAAAACTAATTTTCTAACTGTTCTGATCTGCTGGGGGAATTATTCTTGCAGCTTGTTCTTTCTGACTTTTTAAAGTTAAAACTATTTCATTGAAATGATCATATCGAGAGTTTAAATTACTCCCAAGGTTAACACATAATCGACGCAATTGACTCTGCTATAATTGAAAATGGAAGCGTAACTACGTAGTTCCGAATCATCTCATTTTACTTTCACACCATTATAAAAACCACTGATGAAAGACATTAGATGAGAATAATTTATTTAATCGTGTTCTTAATAATTTCGTCTGGACTGGAAAAGAGCAGAGGGACATTTAAGTCATATCTTGTAAACATGTTTCTTCTTTTTAATATGTTTCCCTGTCGCTCTCCGCATCATCCTCTACAAGCGTGTTGAAGAGGTAATGTATTTAAATTTTTGACAAATCCATTACAAATTCCAGCTAGATAATCTCAACTCCCTTTTATGTAAAGTTTGTAGACAAAAATTTTTTTAGAAAATTTATTAGTTGTTATAGATTAACATAGACAATGAGTCATATAGTTCCTGATAGTAATTTCTATAGAGAAAAATAGTGTGAAATACCCCACACCACCACCTTGTGATTCGCTTCCCACACTTGTTAGCTAAATCAGTCTGTTTCTGTATGTACGTCGTGTGTACACTATTCGTTATGTTATTAACCGTGTCAAAATGTTTCGTACCTCTAACGTGTCTTTTGGTGTATGTCCTCCTGTCGATTTCAGTCTTCCGTTAGTACTACTTTTATAAAAAGATTTTGTACCCAACTGGAAACACACAAAAAGTACCCATTTTTATGTAATTACGGAGAAACAGCTAATCTGGATTAAGCAACAGCTCCTAATACACTAGTTAGTTTTTGGAGATCCTAAAATAACTACCAAATAATTCACCTTTTAGCTTTCTAGGCAGCAGCAGCTCTTTGCTGTTTTACTTAATCATTTACCAAGACCAACACCGAGCTGCTGTGCATCTTTTGTACAAAAAATTGACAAACTAAAAACGTTCTCCACACTTTCACACAGAATGCTTCCGCTTAATGAAATTTCTTTGCACTGCTTCCACCACTGTGTACTACTTTCACTAGCGGATATGTAAATGTATGTAATATTGTAGCTTAAAAGAAAGGAGAAAGT